>JAHZNB010000302.1:0-21007 GCA_027744295.1 Callyntrura guangdongensis | reverse complement strand
GCATCAACACATCACATTTTTTTATATACGAAACAAGAAAATGTGTATGTTTTACAGGTAATATGGAGACAGCTGTCATTCAAAAAATTGGGAGAGCAACATAGCAAAATTATTATTTTCACTAAAATATTTCCGTAAAATTGAAAAGAATAGTGAATTGATTGAGGTAATCTTTTGCCTGAAAGTTTGATAAGATTTCAATGTTTTTAATCGGCTTTCTATTTAATATCGTGTCGAGATAAGATTGTTTTCACGATAAAATGGAAGCGAGTAAGACGTCAATAAATACTTACGAAAACTATACATCAAGACAGGCTGACCGAGAACGGACCATTTCGCAAAGGATTCAAAACATAAGCGACCCTCTCCAAGCAATCCAATCAATCATTGAGAACGAAGGGTTCACTTTGAAAACAATATGGGATAGTGACTCTGGCTACCCATTTGACAGCGCCATGTTTTTGATCATTATGATTCCCGTAGTTTTGGGAATAATTGGGAATTACGTAGCTTCGCAGTGGGAGCCACAACCGACAGGGGAAGAGCTCTATGATGACTATGGGAATAGGATAGTAGAGTATCCCAAAATGCCTATCGCTTATCTACAACAATCTCGTCAGGATCTATCTGCAACCCGAGAAAATCGCAATTCTTTGGCGTGGCTGTGCCATAAATGGCTAATTTCTACAAATGATGTAGTTCAAGAGCTTCAAGCCCCTTATCCGTTAGAACGCTCAACTTTAAGAACCGTTCCAGAGGAAACTGGAAAAGGAAAAGTATTTGCTAAGGGGTACGAACGGCTTCAACAAGCGGCTCAGCAGTGGAAACTACAGTTGAAGAAATTGAAGAAAGAGGATTTGAGGAGACGTTTGGAGAACCGAAAGATATCCCGACCTTTGCATACAGTTCCTCATAGCCTAGTATTCAGAAAAGCTCCAGCGGCTGATGTGAGGTATTTAGAACGAAGACTGCCAAGAGTTAGAAAACTATGGAAGAAGCTAAATCAGTGGGTTGAAGAATACAATGCCAGAGAAATCAAAGAAGTTCACTCTTCTGATGCAAAGGATAGCTACTGGTCAAGCAGTGAAACATTTTCTAGTGACAGCGGGGAACACTGGAAAAGTTACAAGGGAGATGCCAAACGTTGGGCGAGAGTGATGAAGGCAACAGCACAATGGAAGCTGGAGAAAGGACGGAAAGCACAAGCGAAAGCGACGGCTGCAGAAACGGCTAGAAAAAAGAGGGAAGCGGCCGCCAAGGCAGCTGCAGACGCGGCTGAAGCTGAAGAAGTGGAGCTGCAAAGAAGGAAATCCAGCAGACAATCAAGTTCCTTTTTACTAACCGCATCTCCAAGAAAATCAAGACACTCTATGAATACGGAGAAGGCTTCCCTTTCGCAAGGCCACAAAAGCAAAAGCAGTGTCAAAGGTGAATCTGAGAGCTCAACACATGGCATAAAAATCGAAAAAACTGGAAAAACATTAACCCAAAAAAACTCAATCACCGCATGTACATGAAGGACTCGAGTTTTGATAAGTCACGGTTCCCTTTTTTGAAAATGACGTCGCCAGAAATGTAATTTCGTCTCATCGTGTAATGTGAAACTGAAACGAATGATCACTGGGTAGAGACCGACTGCACGTAACTTAACTATTATCAATGGCGGTAGACTATAACATTATGACTACTGAGTATAGATATAAAAATCTTGCATACATGCTACAATACGGCTTGTTTAATTAATTGTATTTCCCTTATTTCTCGTCTTAGGATCCCGAGTACATTGATTTATTTTATATATGATATGACGAATATTATAAATTTTTGATCTTATATTCTACCCCTTTCCGAATAAAAAAGTGCTTCTAAAATGTTACCGAGAAGTTTTGTCCTTGTCAGTATAATAAAACAACAGGGTAATTTATTGTTATATGCAGTTGGTTGTACAAACACTCACTGAATTTTCTTTTAGAGTTCTGCTGCTGCACTTTCTGGGAACGAACGGCTTATCGTATTATCAAAAGAGAAAATCCGTGCAAAGCCAATAAAATATGGTAAAGAAAATGTTCCCTTTGGTTTTGTTGACTGTACGGCTGGATAATACTTTTACTTCATTTTGCATATAACAACGCTTGGTATTGGACCGGTGCCATAAGTCAACAATAGGCCATTATCTTTGTTTCGTGCAAGTCAACTAGACATAAAGACGAGATGAGGTATGAATACACTGAGAGTTCTGTACCCTGCACTGTACCCTTCAACAAACAAACGAGGCAGTAAGTTTGGAAGGGGGCTTTACATAATGCACTAAAGGAGAATATATTTTCTTTTCCAACAAGGAATCAGGGTAACAATTTGGATCCATGCATAAGATTTGAAGCAATGAGGCATACTGTAGTAGATTCTGTTTCATCGAGAGAAAAAGTCTTCGTCCATATTTCAAAGTTTTCTTTCAAGCTACCCACAGTGAGGGGATTTGAGCGACGTATCTAGGAAGGGATTGTCGTTGTACCAGAATCGATTGTGATTTTGACCTTGAGCCAGAGTAGTGGTGTCGTTATCAACAGTAGAAAATATCTGCCTGGATTAACTTTTTTATATTGTATTTGGTATCAAAAGGGTGAAGCAAGGTCTAACAAACTTACGATGTTTTGATAAAGGCATTATATGTTTCGATAGATAGAGATAAGTGGATCGAATACAACAATTCAAGATAGTTGTGTAGTGATCAACCGCATCAGTCAGGAAAAAAACGAATGCAGTGCAGGGAGCAACAATTCAAGGTCGTTTGTGAAGATAGACAAGTGCCATGAAATATTTTATGGCTTTCGAAATACCGTGTGTAATAAGCGAAGTAATATGTATTGTTGTGAGTAGCGCTGTCTCCCTGTCTCTTTGTATAGTATTTGAACTGATGAAAAATGTTTTGCAAATCCTCAGCAATAAATTCAGCTTAACTTTGTATTGAATATCAAGAAAGAAGGAAATGTTTGTACAGCACCCATCAGGCTTTTTATTCCTTTCTTTCTTGATTGGATTTTAATGCGTATTTCGCTTTTCATTTCATTTGACTTTGTGTGTGTGCGCGGTAGTGCGATGGCAATCTGACAAGCTAAGAATAATACAATTCTACGCACTGCTTTGATTTTCGATTAACAAAGGACACAAGACAGATGATGATGATGCCAGTGCAGTGATGATGTGGGATAATATTATGCTGATAAAACTGATTTGATTTGATTACATTCATCTGATAGAATTTTTTCTTTCGACATCCAATACTATCTGTAATGTTATTGAACTTTTCGCTGATATTGCAGTGAACTGACGAAATGTGGCAACAGGAGAAAGGAAAATAAAAAAATAATTTATTTTTTGTCATCTTATTGAAAGTTCAAAGTCCTGCTGTTGAAATGACCCTGGCCTGGCCCTACCTCCATATGCGTCCCTCTCAGTAGGATTTTGCAATCTGGATGGGACCCTGCTGTGAACACAGATCATAATATAAAAAATGTCGACAACCAAGGAGATAGATTAAAAATCTGTTTCTTCTTTTTCCCTATCTGTTTGCACTGGTTTGTAAAGGGGCACGCATTTTATACAAGTTAAGTGTAGAGTAGATTTTTTATACATAGTTGAAAAAGATTCCTCGGGCTAAAGAGTTTGACAGAGAAACAGGGAGATTGTGTACAAGTAGATCGCTGTATGAATAACGTAACGATGCATACCTATTTACGACGCACTGACGCATTGTACAGATGCTTGTATTAGTTGTGAATTGTGATGTAGCTTTTAGTAAGACAAGTTATGAGTTGTTATACTATACACAGTTGAATGTTGACTGCATCTTCTTTCTAAAAAGCTTGTTCAAACCAGCCATACAAATTGCACATACTCGCAAAGACATGTCATATTTGTCGAAAGTCATATCATTTAACCAAAAATGCTATAAAATCTCATTGCTTATTCAATCAGCAAAAAATTTAAATTCACACAACCTCAATTACCTTCATATCCATTTTTTTATGAGACTGTAAAACGCTATGAATGACAAACTCGCTGTAAATTGAAGCCACGGAGGAGCAGATGATGGAGAATTAATTGACAAGCTCATCCTCATTTGCTACAATTTACAGGACAGTAAACCTTGCAGTGTGAAGTGAAGTGAATAGGGTGCCTGCCTGATCGTGATCACTGGCATAATACTTGAATAAACTTAAAAATACCTGCACTACTAGTACAACCTCAACAAACAGTGTTTTTGTGGTTCCACAATTTTGTTCACAGTTCACTATTCAATTTACTTCAACCCACGGCTATTTTTGCTACTTTATATTCTGTCAGCAGATTTGTCTCACTCATTATAAATATTATGTAGGTATAATATATATTTTTTGCTGATTCACAGTGTAAATATTCTAGTAGCGCAGAGTTTTTTCCCCTGCGCAGTTCAGTGACTCATACAGTACTGCACATCCCAGAAACATGACAAGGGATGATAGACCGACAATACAACAATATCATTCACTCTCGTTTGTGTGACGCGGACGGAAAGTCTTAAACCTTGCATAATTACAACTTTGGCAACATGAGTGATGCACAATTAATGTCACGTAACCACTCGGCGAACATCTTAATGACGCAGGCGTGAATGCCTGCAGGTATTACACCACAGAATAGTATGCCTTGTACCGCAAAGCCATGTGATATCTCAAAATGCATGTGTAGTTAGGCAATACTTTTGAGACAACATTTGATCCAACGTCCTACATTTGTTAAAATATGTCTTTGAAACCTTTTGTCGCTTTTTTGGTCATGTCATGATTAAAAAACGACATACCATTTTCTAAAATATTTGCATCTCATCATGTCATTACTGTCCTCCGCGTCATTTGTATGTACAACTGGATGAGTAGGCACAAATTGAAAGACAAGCACGAGGGTGGATTTGTTCAAAGGAGGAGGGGGCAGTTTTGACACTTTTTAGAGGAAATTAAATTCTACGGTAAACAGTTTCAGGTCAGAAGGGGCCACTGAGATATCTACTACTGTAGTTACTACGATCAGTTCAACCTTTAATATAAGGGTAAATCAATCACAAATGAATATCATCGACATTGGTGTCGAGTTTCACCATCATTGGGGTGTCAAATACTGCCCCCTTGACTCTACGAGTAGTTGCTATGGTGTTCAGGTCTATGCAGTGTTGCCAAATACCGGCTTTGTTGGTATCAATGTATCAATGGTATCATTGGTGTAATGTTTCCTCTGCGCTACGTATTTACTTTGTGTTTACGTACAAAAACATAAATGTTTTGTACTGTCGTCACTAGAAGAGGTATAGAAGATTACAAGAATTTTATATCGTACGCTTATCTTTTGCACTATTTTATTTAAAAAGAATTTAGTAAATGATATTATCTTGTCATTACACCCTTGTCGTTATATCTTCCACCAGAAAAAAAGTGAATCTGTGAGTAAAGTTGTTTGGTTACCCAAAAAGTTTCTTCTTTTCCTACAAAAAAGAATTCAGTTCTTACACACTTGCAGTCGTGATATGTTATATCAGCAAGAAAAAAAACTTTTGTTGCTAAAAAGTTAACTAGCCATCAGGCTCATAAGTCCTTGTAAAAGAACGAGTAGCCGCAAAACCAGCTCCTGTTCAACTTATTTTTTTTATTTTGCTCGGAAAACTTTTAAGTACCCGTTTATCGTTGACACTGCGTGGTAGTGAGTTACGTTTGGTCATTATACCAAGAAAGCGGCTGGTGCTGCTCACACACAGCTTAACTCGTCATATGTGATGATGATTCAGCTGGAAATAAAAACGATGATACTGCAAAACATGTACAGGAGTAACAAGCTGACATTCTTTTTCACAATCCCAGGTGTGCCGATTTATATTGCATGACTTGCCTATGGCTTATCTTGGTTTAGAGCCAGTCAAAATAAAAATTTATATATAACGTGCCTTTGAAAATGCAGAGTTTAGTATCGATCCTGGTCATTCCTTTAAAAAATATATGCAAAAAATCGATTACTGTTGAAAAAGAATTAAATTCTAACGGAAAGTTAAAAAGTTTGGCATCACCAATATTCCTGACTTAACTTTTAAATGAGCAAGACAAAAATAGCTTTTCATGTAGGCGGGACCTGCACACAGGACACATGTTGTACTTGGAACATGTCAAGTGTTCATATATGTAGGGAGGTATCGACGTACAACACTTTATAGCAAAAGTTGTAAAACAACCCCGTTCATGTATGTACTCATCCTTATAGCTGTAATTGAATCTAACCTTTCACCAATCCAAACTATCCATTTAATGTATTATACATTTGAACTCAAAGGATAACATGCTCATACCCGTAACAACATACAAACTTGTGCTATTTCGGAAATGAAACAATTTTACCAAAAGAACCGTCTGTTTGCAACCATCTATTCAACCAAAAAAGCGGACTCTTCAACCTTTTTTGTTTGTGTCAGATAACAATTGTGAAAGCAGGAAACGACAAAAGAAGTGTATACCTATACCTACAAACATTCGGATTCTTAAGAAGAAAACGAAAAAGAAGAAAAGTCAAGACCATCCTGTATTTCGTATGAAGAAACTTGAGATAAGTTTCAGACACGAGCAAAAAGACAAACAACAGAGAGCTTTGGCTGCTGCATTGTACTGTGCTGGTCACCGTACGTGCCCCAACCACAAGCATAATCATAATATAACCAGTTAGTGAACACACACTATTGAAGTTCTACTTGATGTTAAAAAAAGACGAATGCCCTGCTGCCTGCCCTCTGCCGCTGTTGTTGGACTTGGACTTAACTGACTTGCTCGTTTAACCTTCCACTTTCCCAAAGAATTTTCTTTCACAAAATAAGTTATTTAGCAACGAATAGTTAATGTTATTCCTGGAACAAAAGTATGTGTACGGTTTTCCCTTTCCTCTGGCTTGCTTTATGTTACTTCCCTTGGCATTCTCTGTGTACATACATATATCAATACTATATAGGTATACACCCATCCTTATTGCTCCACCTGAAACCACATGATCCACCTCCACTAACATTCTGCCCGCTGCCAACCCCACTCAGTTTGGTACCTTCAACGCAAACATCAGCAGCACCATCAACACGGTAGCCAATTTCTTCTTTTCTCCCTTCATGTACCATCTTAATTCCTGTTCAGAATACAAGAATAGCACTAGCCCCACGTACTACTGCTTGGAGTAATACAACTAAAATACTTTTTGCATTTTCCTCAAGTAAATTGTGTATATTTTTGCTCGTGAAAAGTGTGTAAGAGAGAGAGAGAAAGAGAAATGGAGAAACCAAAGAATGGGGAAATGGAAGAAGGAATACTTTCTTCTTCTTTTTTCCGTCGTCCTGTAATAGAAAGTGAGATCCCGTATATTGCTCAGTAAAAGGCGTAAATTATCTTGTCAACAGAGACAGGTAAGGAAACCGAAAGTGGTTAAAGTTGCATTTCGTTCTCCACCGCTCGTATTTTTCTCCCTTTCATTCGACTTGCCTTTTTCCGACTTTAGCTTGACTTTCTAATGTTGTTCTGTTGTGCTTGTTTGTTATTGTTAGACTTGTACACTTTATACAATGTTAACATTTACTCTTTTTCTCTTCTCCCTTTATAAATATATATGTGGTGTACGTGATATGGTCTACTTTGAACATGTCTAAAGGCAAGATACCTTCAACGTAAAAGTACTATAGTGTACTTATCTTTGCGCCTAAAATGGTGAAAAGGAAAAAAAAGTCGAGTAAATTGAGAAAGGAGTCAAAACAGAAAAGAAGGCCAACGCTATCCATTTTCTTCACTACCAACTTTCCAACTTTTTCTCCTCGTTGTCGTTTTCTTTCCCTCTCTCGGTTTTCCCTTTCGAAGAAAACGAACAGCTTTATTTGCACATCCATTACATAACATATAACATCTTAACAACGCAGGAAAATGTGGAAGATATGTACCACCAGTAATAATAATGATTTTGCTTTTACCTATTTTACTCTGCGGGTCGTGTGTGCTCACGATAACACCAATAGAGTAATACGGTACCGCGAGTGAGAAAAAACGTGAAAATAATACAGGCCCACATACATTAGTACATTACCGATATAATACCGTTATCGGTTGGCACGATGGCTGATATTTTACCTGGTGCATATAGGCAAACTTGCGCCTTTCTACTTGGCTATCATTTACATTCTTGAACAAATGCAGTGCACTCCTTTCGCACTCCTTTTTTTCTCCCTCTTAAAAGCTTTAAAAGCAACACGACACACGAGCAAACTAGGGTATATTTCAAGAAGCCTGGGAAAAAAGCCTATTTTGTTGTGTTCCTTGATGTACTGTTATGTTATGCAAGTAAATTATACACTGCGCGGTAAAAACGTAGAATGCAAAAAGCTAGAAACATCCCATTACATCTTAACATTAGCACAACCCAACATGCATATCCAGTAAAGGGAACACATTAAAGCTTTATATGTAAGTTATACGGCGCCTATAAGTAGAGGTATAGCTTCTCGTAATGGCACATTAAACCAACTTTTTTTCCATTTTCTCCAAAAAAAGGCAAAAAGGCAGGTACACAAAGAAAACGAGAATGTCCTTATGTTTTTCCTATTTCTGGCCCAAAAACGTGTATATTATCATGATGATCATCATCAGCAATAGTACAAGCGTGTGGAGTGCATAGCAGCATGTCTCCAGATTCCCATAGACTTGTCTCATTTTGCACACGACACGTCTACTAAAAACCTGGTAAGCAGGTATCAAAAAACCTGATAAAATGCAAGTTTTATTTTGTCCTACTTTTCACCTTTCTCATAACGTTATTTTTTCCCTTTTTCTTGCTGGTGCTGTTTCCACCCCTACGCTTTCTTGGTAAAAGAGTACATATTTGTTTTTAAGGTAGGAATAGTCATTTTTGCGCCACAACAGCGATGCTAGTAGCAAGCGATGAAGGAGCAGCCAGTATTTTATCCTGGCGTTGTAATTTCATTTCTTTTTTTCCTCGAAGTATAAAAGGTAGAGCAGGAGAAGAAGAAGAAGAAGAAAAGGAAGATATAGCTGGTTATGTTGGGAAGCTTTTAAACAGGACTACAATATGCGAGGGCGCTATCGCAATTCCGTTTTTTTGGAAAGTGATCCTAGTAGTAGTATGCTGGTCGTATATGTGCATAATATTGGAGAATACCTGGAGAAATGCAACAGAAAACGACCCAGTCTTGGGACTACATTGCGTATAAAAATGGCATCACATCACCATTAACTCGGCACAAACTTCTCCATTGTGCTCAGAGAAGAGGAAAAGGAGATAGAAAAAGATTATATCTCATGAGGAGTTTTTAATGCTTCGTTCCACCATACCACTTTATTTTTTTCTTATATGTGTGGTGATAGAAGATTCTTTATATTTTCCAACCGCCGAGAAAAAGGATATAGTAGGGTAGAGAGGAAAGAAAATGTTCTTTACTATTTCATTTCGTCCCTGTGAGCTTATTTTTTGACGTAATATGGCAAAATTGTGAGGAGAGAAAGGAGAGAGGGAGGTGCGGCTGCTGCTGTGAGAGTGAATAAAATACCTGCGTGAATGCATACACGGGACTGTGTTGTACCTTGTCTTGGCGTTTTTATGTAAAATAGCCAGACGGTAAGATACTTAGCAGATCTGCTATCTGTTTTACTTTCCTTTTCTACTTCCCTGCATTCACCTTTCGCGCATGGTGAAATTCTTAGTAGAGCGATAACAGCAACGAGAAAGAGAGATACTATATATGAATGAATGACTTTGCAAGTGTCTACCTGCAGTATGTATCTCCACACACTTATCCTGCAGACAACTGAAACTAGGTAAAAATGTAATAATAATACCTGTCCACAGCGAAAAAAATAGACTGCTGCCGTTTTCTGCAAAAATATAAATGTGAATTATATTGAAGGTGCAGCTTATGAAAAATTTAAATGGAATATTTGCAGTATCACCCAAGCATATCTTGAGGAATGTCTTTCTAGTTTATTAACTGTGTGTAGGCGGTTGTATCTACATCGATAACAATACACTTCTCGATGTTGTTTTACGAATCTCAACGACTACACATGCTATAGATATCGTAATATAATAATATTCTCACCAAATGCAGTTTATCAATGTACAGCATTTTTTCTACGATTTATAAGCCCTCCTACGTAGATGCCGGGAAGGAAGCCTTAGAGTGGGTGTTTCTTTGTCTTTCTAGATTTCTTTTCAGGTGGGTCAGAAAATGAAATGAATAGCATTAAACATTGTCAGATTTTTGCTCCTGTACATTTCTGCCTGGTGAGCATTTATAGTTGGTCGTTATACTGTAAAGTGTAAAGCATATCTTCTTCTTTTTTTGCTGACATACTGCCGTAAGGATACAAAGCATGTAAACAGTTTTTGAGACGTGATCAAGAAGCCATTTCACAAACACGGTGAGGCACATAAATTCATGCAGACATGTTGTTACTGCTGATAAAAAAGGTCAAAGTGGAACCACAATGGTAAATATATTCGCATTTACACTCATTTTTCACACATTTTCCATCCGTGGAAGAAAAACAGGGGAATGAAAGAGCGCCTTGTTGAGGTAAGTAAAACATGAGATGATGCGATTGTATTGTCTTTTGGTGAGGAAAATGGGTTCTGAACCATATTCCTTATAAAAAATATTCTCTTTATATGCATCTATGTTACACTTGGAAAGACGTCGTGCACCGAATTACTACACGCTTGTTGATAATAATCGTCTATTCATCCATATGGATGATAGTGATATTATTATGCGCGTGGTAAGTGTTCCTTTGTTTGAAAGTGAGAGAATCTGATCGTGTGTGTATAATATGTAGAATTGCGGATGCGTGAAAAAGAAATATATCACGTATAATAAAATAGGATTTTTATGCTCGACCGACGACAGTGTACAGTGTCAAGTAAAAAACGAGACAGTCACGGAGAGAGACAAAAGGGATTTATGCATGTGAATTGTGGGAGCGATAAAAACCAAAAAGTGCCACGACACATGAGAGAGAGAGAGAGAAAAGAATAAGCTTTTATATATGAAAAAAGAAATAAACCGAGGGTTGAGAACCCTGCAGAAGAAATGAGTAAAGAAAAGGGAATGCCACATCAAAATGACGGCCCTTTGTTGGGAAAAGACAAAAGGTTCACTTTTGCTTTTCTTAAGCAGCATTTTGAATTCCTGAGTGTGTTATGTAGGTATAACTGATAGGGACAGACAAGGAGTTTGGAAAACCTGTAAAGAAAATGCTGAATGGTGGAGAGGAGGAAGAAGAGACAACAGTAAGGAGAATGAGAGAAGGGAGTATAATAAAAGGCGTTTGTTTCTTTCATTCCTTTTCTGGAAAGTTGTGATAAAACGGACAAAATGAAATACAATTGCAAAAATGGAAAGGCTAGCATATTATAGGAAAGTATAACGAAACAAAAGCTAGCCGCAGTTTAGGTGCGACTAAGAAGAAATGAAAAAGCGAATATTAGGTATAGCGAAATAAATATAGACACTTACTTGGCTTATCTGCCTCGGAGATTTCGTCCCCTTTGACACACTGCCCAAGAAGATCATTCCGGCTGGCAAGGAGGATCAATATGGAACCACATAAAAGGGTAAATGAAACACTTGCATGGCCAAAAAAATCCCATCTTAATGAGTGACGATGATGATAAAAGTTGTTACTGCGGAAGGCTAACAGTCTCGAGAATCGTTGCCATCTTGGAGAAGTATGGGAGTAATGCGAGGTTGACGACAACGACGACGATCTTGATGATGATGACGAAGGTGATGATGATGATGATAATGGTGAGGACGAAGACGACGACGTTAAATAAAAGGAAGGGGTATCAGCATCACTCCTGTTACTTCTACTAAAGTCACTTTCACCTCCACCACCATCCCAATTACTCTTTCCCTCCAGTCTTCTCCTTTTCTCCTCTATAGCCACAGTAGTAGTGGAAGAAGATGGAGAAGACATTGTACAATTCACAGTCATAAAGGACGATCTCACAGTTTCTGAGGAGGAAAGAGAAGAAAGAGGAGGAGTAGGGCCATTTGGACAGATCCCAACGTAAAGTTGGAGTGGTCTTTGACCTTTCCTTTGGGGAATAATAGTACTTTTCTCTGTACGTGTCCATGTCGCAGCCGCTCCTACCGGCAATTCTACTACCCCTGCTGCTGGTGCTTCATCAGCAGTTGCAGTATCAAAGTGGTTGGCCCGGCCTTCTGTAGTGGTGGTAGGGTTTTCACTGCCATTGCAGCAGAATATCATGTCGTCACACTCTTTACGGCAACTTGGAGTACTTTTCCCATTACTTAAACTAGAATGGTCATAGTGAGTGCCACCTTCATCAGCCTTGCTATCTAATAACTCACCACCGCCACCATCACCACCACTGCTGCTACTACCATTCTCTTTCATTTTACTGGCATTACTTGTTCTTTTACGAATTCTTGTCCGACTGAATTGTGCCATCGTTTTTAAGACTTATTTTCCTTTCCAGTGAAGTAAGTAAACCTCTTATTCTATTTAAATGTTTTCTTATAATAACCCTCTTTTCCGCTCATCTTTTCTTTTCTGTTGCTGCTTCGCTTGTTCTGCTACAATTTTTCTTAAAAAAGAAAGGAAGATACCCGCAGCAACATTAGAAAAGGAACAACTTTTAATTCACTTTTGCTTGACAAAAGTTTATACCCACAGTGCCACTCCACCAAACCACTCGACTCCCTCGTTTAGCAACGGCATCAACAACATTGCTGGCATCCGCTCTTCTTCATTATTTCCCTTGAGAACAGGACAAGGAGGAGAAACTGCTATACACCAAAAGACGTCACGATGATGATAGTGACACGGCATCAGCATAGCAGTATTCCTCCTTTTCTTTTCTCTTTTCTTCCCCCGCCCACGCTATTCTGCCGCGACGAGACGAGTTCTTTTCGCGTATCAATTCACGATTAATTATATTTTAATTGAGAGTAACTGGATGAACAGAAAGTTGCTCTTCTATGAAACAAGCAAGGAGGTTTGATGATAATGATAATTGTTCTGATTCTGCGGGTGAGATTTCCGCTCTTGAGTGTGTGTCTTTCTCGGTGTGGGAGAAAATTTACTTGAGCGTAAACTCTGCATTGATCAGCTTCTTTGCTGCTGCTCCGGGTAGTCTTTTCTGTTGCCTCGTATTTCTGTTGATTGTGCTTTTGCTGAGTATTTTAAAGTTGACTTGGCTTCTCGCCATGCTCTGTTCTCTCTCGTTGGTGGCGTTACTCAAGCAGAGAAACAAAAGAAAGGATGGGTGAGTTGTGGGCAATGGAATGAATGCTGAAACGATAATGTACACCGTGTAATGTAGTCATACTCACTGTCTGCATAATAGTATCAAGTTAATATACTGCCGCCACTAATGTCACCCGTAACCATATTACGCGGTACTTACCGATATATTTACGAGGAAACGTACATTTAGCACATGTACGGAAAATTGTTCACTTTTACACTTTTTTACCAGTGTGTGTCTCTTAATGCATATACGTATCGTTCTAAATATACGACAGTTTAAGCCACTGGCAATTTCACTGCTTTTCCTGTTTTTATCCCATAATAATAAATGTGGATATCTCGAACGAGATTTTTATTAGACACTCAACCAGTTTTTATGTCCCTTTTCCTCTGCATCGTCTTTCTGAAATAAAAGTCCGTGTCAATGCGCCACTGCATATTTCTGGTCTGTTTTTATCCTACACACGACATATTATTTTCCTCTATAGGTTGTAGTATTGAGTTTCTAATACACCGCGCTGAATTGAGTCACTGATCTAATTGATTCCTTTGATTCTGCTTAATGAGCAGCTCATCCGGTGTGTCGTCGTCCTTGTCGAGCTGCTCATCGCTATGTTGTCTTTGAATACCAGTCCCTTTAGTACCGGCAGTGGTTGTGGTGATATAGCTGCAGATATAGTAGAAGTGTTGCTTCTACTGCCAATCGTAGAGCCACTTGTACTACAACCACTACTACTACTACCGGTTCTACCCCTGTGATTTTTTCCTCCTCGTTCGTTTCTATTTTTGCTGGAGTTAATGAGACGATGGAAAGAAAGTGACATTGCTGATTATAGATAGCTTTAGTTGTTCAACTTGTTTCCATCTTGGGGAAATAATGGGAAAGGAGGAAGATGCAGAAAATGGATAAAAGATCATTGACGCACACTAACGTGTCGTGTAGTACAGAGTTCTTTTCTACACGCACACATGCAATATGATTTTTTTCGTCTTTCAACCCACCAAATTACTAACAGATATACCGGGTACGGTACAGTGCATACGTATTTGTGCAAGTATTACTATTTTCCTCTCTGTTTTCACCCAACAAAACTACAATGCAAGATTTCTCCCTTTTTTCTCCCAAAATTCTCTTCACATACACAAACACGCCATTAGAGTACTTTTCGTTGCGTCTATTAATCTCCTTTATATATATAGCCGTTCTTTCCTGATTCGTCCTTACATTTTTCTTGTTAGCTCTCAGATGTTCTCAGGTTTAATGATGACGGTAATGGTAAGTATTGATGACGATGACGACAACGAAGAAGATGCTTCTGGCGACGAAAAAATTGGTAGTAAATGAGGTGATTCTTGCTTTCTCCAGTAGCACATGTGATGCTACTTAATTTGTACAAGGAAAAGAATTGTAGCCATATTTTTTTCTACGTTTTTCGCTTTCTTGTTTGGTCACCGGTGAAAATGGGAAAGTTTCTTTTATGACAAAATGTTGATGACAGCGGGCCACACAGAAGTAAAACCGACAAACTGGTACACCTAGATTTTGTTTAAATCTAGATTTGTTTGTTTGTCTGCCTGTGGAAACACAGCTTTTTTCCTTTTGTGTACACAAAACACTTACGTAAATGCGAAAAGTTTACTTATGACCAGTACCGCACACACAACATTGTACAATGATGTAGAAGGACTGACGGCATTGCCTTTTATTACTTGTTCATTCAAGTAAATGGGAAAAAGTCTCTCGTTTATTTTCTGATGGGCTGATGACACGAATTGGGCGGATTGTGTGATTATTACTAACTTACATAAATGTCCTCTGGAATGGGCATACAGTCATTCTCGAGCTCATTACAAGATTGAATCGTGTGGCCAATGTGTGCTGCAATACTCACTTATATTAACGAACACATACACCCACAAAAAATCCAAGTATACGACAGTAGCAGCCAAATAGAAACCAGTTTATCTCTTTCTTCTAGTTGTTGTTGAGTGTGTGTGTGTGTGTGTGATGGGAGAGGAAGTAAAGTTGAAATAAGATTTTCGACTTTTCTCGTATCGGGAAAAACAGAAATCTTCTGGAACTAGTCAAGTATAAAGAGAAAATTTTGATGTTTTGTGTAAACACATCGTAAGTGGTAGTACCCAGTGAGAGTGGAAACAGTTAATGTGATATGATGTGAGGATGACAATGACGACAACGGTAATGATGATGACAAGGGCTGTTACCGAGACATTTGATGGTAGTTAACTCTCCTTCATGTGTACCAAAAGTTGTCAAAAAGTCTTTTTGTTTCTTACTATTATATTATATTACCGACGAGCTCAATCTTTCTTATCCAATTTTTTTGGTAAAAAAAGGCTTCTCAAAATCATCACATCATCATTGAATGGTTGTATAAACAGCTAATGTAGCGCAAGGATAAAGACGAAAAAAACGAGGGAGAGGGGAAAGGAATGCTCAAATGTCGATGATGAATAAAATGACGATGAAAATGTTGTTGATGAAATGCCTATAATCGGTGGCGCGGATGGAGGATTATGTTCGTTGCTGTCAAACGGCGTGCGTTTGCTTCGCTTCCTGTTAGAGGAAAAGTATTGAATTTATAGGTACGCACACATACATGAATCACTCTGTTTGGAGGAAAAAAGCGCAAAGAAGGACATCAGTGACAACGGTTGAATGCAATAATGACCAGGCTGACAAGAATTTTTCCTTTTGCCTTATTCGGGACAGAGACAGAGAGTTACACATTAGCATCACCCGTGGTGGTGCAAGTCATTGGGGAAGAATGGAATAAATGTCGGTTTTTCTGCTGTTTCCTTCGTACTTTTTGGCGACTTTACTACCATATTATCATCAACACTGGTATCTAATGTTGCTGATAGCACACCAGTTGGAAATGGCTTGTCTTCTGATAGGCACCTTCATATACTATGGGACTGGACCATGTAACTTTTTCTTACGAGTACAACATTGTTTCTGGGTTGGTCAGCGAATCCATCTTCTCCGTAATCCTTTTACGCCTGATTCAATCTAGAATGAGAAAAATAAAGCTACATAAGGAAACCAATAAATCTTCTCCGAGAGAGGAAGAACGTAGGTATGAAAAGGGGATTCCGCGTTAAACAAGTGTGTATGCATGTATACAACGGTTTCATATGCTAGAGTATCAGATCATTGCACACTGGTAACCGGTGCAGAGAGAGAGAGAGAGAGAGGGAGGGGGAAGAGAGCTACTGAAGAACAAAAGGACCGGGACGAAAGAGTGTGACTCTACGAATGACATGTATACGTGCATAGGTATGGCTTTGGAAATGCACGGTGTGTACATAATTTGCTTTGTATCTGCTGAAAATAATGGAAATTGGGTAGCAGAAGGAGAGTGAGTAACAACGTCAGTTTTGGGGGTAGCAGCAAAGAGCAATAAAAAAGATATCGCTCCATTGGCTCGTTTTTTCTACACGAAACAGTCAAGGAAATATAGGGACACTTTTACACACATGTTACTTTATGGCCTGCATTTTATTTTTATGCACGGGCATCCAATGTGGAAAATAGAGCGCGGGCGGGCCACTAATAATATAAAAATCTAAAAGTAAAGCATTTTGGGGGTGTAGGCCGGCAGAGTAGTCACTGTTTTGTCTTTGTTCTCCCATTTCCCCAGTATTTTTAGTCGACTTTGTTCTTTGCATGCTTCAGTGGTTGTTCACATCATCAAAGCGCATTGATTTCTCAATATATTCTCTTTTATAGCTTGACGTACATCTTTATTCGAGGATTTCGAGTTCAGTCATGCAAGCTGGAAATCGAGAAAATCGAAAGTAATAAGCTAAAGGAAAAGTTTGCCGTTGCGCAACTCTGACACACTCTTATGTATAAACAGATGGAAAAGTTACAAGAAGCAGGAAACGATTAAAAGAATGACAAATCAAGACATTGTCAGATAGGCAATAAGTCAATAATTTCGACTCATTCACATGCCAAAGACATGCAGTTTCCAGAAGGAAAAATGTCTACTAACCGATATTTCCTTCATCTGATATAATATGTCAGTTAGAATGATATTGTGCATGTGGGCGAAAGAAAAAAGGGTGTTTCGTGTAGGTACATGTTTTCCTCTCAATCATTTCATTACAGCAATACAATCTATGTATATAAGTTTGTCTTGCAGTAGATAAAGGTCACCGTGTGTGACGCAACAAAGAATAAAAAAGCGGCGTTTGGTTTTCTTTATGGCCACCTTTAAAGAAATTCATTTTGGCTTTATACAGGCGGGAGAAACTGACAATGAGTTAAAGTTACTTAGCTAAACAGAGTCCCTTAGCTTTTAGATTGTGTTAAATGCAACTGAGAACCGGAAAGACAGCATACAATAAAATGCTTTCTAAATTCCATTAAATGTTGAACGAAAGTCTGCTATAGTTTAGTCGACTTGTTTTTCTGTAGAGAATTTAGAGCAGGCGAAGACGTAAACAACAGGGAAGGTGCTAGGTACTTACATATCATATATCAAGCATTTGTATAAATGAGCGCATTGGGGGTCTATAACTCCAAAAATAATTGTTTTCTTGCTTTGATTGAACAAAGCATGTCACGTACCCGATGCATTTTTAATTTTAGCTGGAAGATCCCATGATAATACATTACCTCTATACTAACAATTTAAATAGGTCATCGTTACCGGAATCCGTGCGTGTACTTGACAAGTTCCCGGGCTTTTAGTAGATTCAATTATGCATGCAGCGGATGAGTGTGCCAAAACATTGCATGGAAGCGACGGCTAGACAGTTAAGATTAAGACGGATTTCTAGAACTTTGTTACTTTATTTTACCATATCAGTCAAAAGTTATATTGTAGAGCATTATTGCATTGTTTTGTTGAATTTTGACAGTTTAAGAGCTTAGCGTAGTTTACCCAAATAATCCCTGGCGCCTCACAGGAATAAGTTTTTCTTTGAAACAGGCTTGCAAAATTTAAATGCGAATTTGTAGTTTGTTGAATCATTAAGCGTAGCATAATTGTCATTGTCCCACAAGCAATTAAGGCAAATTGTGACACCGAAACAATCGTTTCAAAGTTGGTTCTAGCTACTAACACATTGTAGCTAAATTAAAAGCACTACTGAATATTGAATGGAAATGGCAATTTTACTATTTGACTGTCTATACGTTTGTAAGTTCACTTATACAAATTACTTCAAATTTAGACCTGCATTCACTTAATAGCCAGGATTTAGCTTTAACGATGTTAATTATAATTTTGTTTTTGAGTATTATCTAAAAGAGTTTAATTGTTTTCCCATTCAAATAGAGAGAATAAAAAAAGTGTCAGTAAATACCATGAAATATTCAAGTGTATTCTCTTAATTAGATGAAGGTTCAGTGGTTTGCACACTGACGACGTTAGAGGACATTGTTATTTGAGAGAAGTTTCATTTAATTGTCTTGCTTTCGATTGCCAACTGCAATCATCTTCAGGACACAAAATTATTTTCGTAAAAACATTTGAGGTTGAATACATTCTCTTAAGAAAAGCAATGATGGGAAGTGCATTGTATGAATGTACTATATTCCTTCGTCAACCATGTTTGTAATGTCATAGAGCTGTTTTCTCTGTCTATTGCAACCATTTATTGTTCGTCGTCACACTTTTTCTCTCATTCTAGGCCCCGACAAGAGAAAATTTGTTTATTTGCTTATTCATTATTCTTTTCCTCCAGAAAGCAATTTCTGTGTGATAAGCGGAGTAAGGAATAATTTGACAATTGACAAACACTTTCATTATACACGGAAGTGAAGTAATAGCATACTAGAGTTTAAGCCATGATGGAGCCAAGTTTTCTCTGCAGCAAACAGCCTTGAACCGTTACCTACCTAACAATAAAAACCAGCTTGATGCACAGAAAATAACAACCTTTGTTTCTGCAGTCTTGGCGATTTGAAGTAGGCCGTATAATAATAACAGGCATGCTTTTATTAATAGTAATAACAGCACACAACCGTGGGAAGAGGGTATACATGTATTTTAAGAACATGCTTGGTTTACTCCACATTGACAGAAAACAATGACTGACGACGGGCAAATAAATGCCATTTTCAGGAAAACATTGTTCTTCTCCCTTGTTACTATTCCTTTTTTACTAACAACACATGCACACTTTTGGACACGTAAATTATAATGAAGTTTTTCTCAGAATATTTTTCCGTTATAAATTTCGTTCACCCGCTCTGTTTCATTTCATCTCCGCTTTCAATTATTTTCCGATTTTTTGGCACGCTAGATTCATGTTCACTCTTATCAAGTAATTATCACCAGTTACGCTAATGTTCTGATATTGGAATAGAGAAGCAAGAAGCAACAACTTAATGTTATTTGCATATAGTTCCACTATGATGAAATCGCTATATCTAGCTAACTTAAGCATAAAATAAATCCCAGTTCAGATTTGAATAGAGATCACTGTTACTTATAAAAATGTCTGCATCAACAAAATTGTGTTGCCTGCTCGCTCCTGCGTCTATATTCTTATATACCGTCTTAATCGCAACGTCGTAACAACCACCACTCTACAGAAGGGAGTTAGTAGTAGAATTGATGGGAATGGAAAAATAAGTAGGAGAGAAGCCGAGATGCTCATGCAAATTTTTAATTAGCCCATATTACAAAGTTTTCCCTGTGCTGAGGGCTGTATGTATATATAACCGAAAAATATTTCTATCAAGGTAGGTACATATCCGTTTTAATGTCGGTATATAAGTTTTTGAATGGATATATTTGTGTTCCTACTTATTTCTTCATTTCTGCCTGTAGATTTATTCAGCTTAAAAAGACATGCCTAAAAGGTAAGCTTCTTCTTTTCTCCTTTATTTTTCTCGCCACACACTTGAGAAAAGTCAGAATACACGAAAGTCATTTTATACTGCACGAATACACAAAAGGTTTTGACTTTGACTACTGTTGGTGCTGGTTCCAGTCAAATAAAATACAAACATGGAGTAATATGTACCCTGTGACTATATAGTCTTTCTTTTTTTGTTTCCTCGCTGTGGGAGCAGGCCGGGAGAGTAGTCGTTTTAGTGTCGAAAATAAAAAAAATACCTTTGAAGTTTCCAGTCGTTGCATAAAAGCATATCGCCACCACCACCATCAGCTTTGAATTTCTTGCTTCCTCTCTTGTGAAAACACGTGGGAAGAATAAATACCTAGTTTCGTACACTTCATTTTCGTACACATTCTTGCCATGGAACACAGCAGCAGTGTTAATAGTAGTCTAGTAGTACAATGCAATTAGAAAAAACTGGATTTCTCCTGTGTCGGATTTAAGAGAACCTAACCCGAAGAAAACTATGATGCTGTTTAGTACAGCTTCGGGATTACAGTTTGCTGACGGCTATATAAATATACATATGCAAATGATGATATATATAAATATAAAATGGTTGTGTATAAAATACTTACACCTACCTACCTATTTTACAATTTATATTATACTTATATGATGTGCAAAAGCCCACATACGTAACCTATTCATTTAAATATGTACATTTTGTGTATCAGAATATCAGCATTGGCAAAATGCCTTGTGCCCGTGTGTGTAACGTAACATTTTTTTCAAAGCAAGAAGCTTTCACCAGAAACTAAAATATGTACTGCAAAAATTTACGTACATCATGT
>JAHZNB010000301.1:0-19023 GCA_027744295.1 Callyntrura guangdongensis | reverse complement strand
TTATCATGCAAGTTTTCGTTTTTGAACATTCATTTCCTAAATAGTATCTTTCAAGGTGACACAGTCACCAGATGCCCTGTTGGCATGAAATGACATTACATATTGTTTAATAGCCACTACTTGCACGGCATGGCATCAAAAGTCTTTGATTTTGTAAACAAAAAAGACTGATAATAATCATAGCCTCGACAATTCCCAAACTAAATTCTCTACGCAAATAACTTGGAACTACGGGGAAGTCGAAGGTTGGCAGATAGCTTTTCATGTAAAGAAATGGTTAGTTAGTATTTGTCGTAAACACACACATCACAGCCATCAATCAAAGTGTATTTATTTACCTTGTTACACTGTAATGACGAGTGGTGTGCGTGTTGGGACAGGAAATTACATATAACTTCGTTTAAAATGCGAGGAAATCTGAAATTTGTATATTACTATCAGAGTACAAATAACTTAACCCGCTGCTCGTTTATTAGGACCCCCCGAGCTACGGGTAGATACAAGATAGTAAAGTCTTTGGCACGGTTGACATTTTAACTTAATTGAACACATGCGATTTCGAAGTACGCTGTTAATTGATTACGTATAAGGCAAACTTGAATATTATGAATACACGGCAGTTAGCACCGCAGCATTTAAGTTGTCACTTTATTTACTTTTATTTAAAATTATCCTTGGATTTTCCAATACAAAGTTATCCACGTTACATGCACATTCTTCCTGACGGAAGCTCTTAAAGTCCTTGCGAATATAAATACATTTGCAAACAAATATTTAAAATGTACATGCAAGTTGAGTGCGGGTAATACCCAAAAGAGGGAAGTCATAAATAAACAATGTAATGGATAGTGAGGAAGGTGTGTAAAATTTCAATCTATCATCTCCATACTATGTTCTCACTGTGCAACGTGACAATGCACTCATTTTCTATTAAAAATATACGTTGTATTTGAATTTTACGTTGGACTATGTAAAGACTTTGTTACAAAGAATAGTATGTGTGTTGAGTTAAATTTACTCTGCAAACGTTGCTAGTTATGTAAGGCCCCGTATAATAATGAGCTACTTGAATTTTATAAATTGTTGATGGTTATGGTGTGTTATTGTGAGGTTTTTTCAATAGCACACAAACACAATTCGTCCATCACTTCAAAACAAAATAGATAGGTATATGGATTTATGCTTAGAGGTAAATATAAATTGGCCAATGCTTGGTTTGAAGGTCTTTCCCAAACAATTTGATCCTCCTCAATGTAAATACAAAGTATGCGTCATCCCAAGAGCCCCATTAAACATGGTGGATGTAACGTTGTTAGCGCAAGTACGTTATACGTATGTGAATTGGTATTTAATGCGAAATGTTTTTTACTGAATGCTTGGTCGAGCAAGTCAAACTTTTAATTGTTTCTCTCCAGTAAACCAAAACAAAGCGCATTGATGATACAATGCACTGATAAGCTTACAATCTCACAATTTTTTCTACAAAGCCGGGAGGTAATTCAGTAAGGAAGGATGATAAACGAAGTAAAAAACATTCAACTTACTAACAAATTTAATTAAGCGTTTGCAGATACAATTTCAATTTCCCTTTTTGTTTTCGAAGAATCGTTAGAATGTTTAGAGGATTGCTCATGCACGCAAACAAACAAACATTTTTTGTGTCTAGTGATGGTAGGGATGAACTAATGTTCTTGGTTCGCTGTCCGCCTCTGATATCCATTTACCTTTTGCAGGTTATCTACTACTGCACCGATGGGATAATTTACTTAGTTAGTGTAGTTTGTCTATTTATTTTGCATGCAAACTATCTTCATTGTTAAAAATGAATAAATATTTCATTTATTGATCCACCACCGTTCCTGGCTTGAGAGAGTTAGTCAGGTGCATGCATGTGGAAATCCCAATTAGCGTTACTAGTGCCCTGACATGTCGTGTTAATTTCAAAGATGCAAACTGCTGAATGACACATTCAACAATGCTATACGCGGTTCTCTCTCTCTCTCTCTCTCTACTCACTTTCGAAAGAAATTCTACTAGGGATGTTCAATGTTGCAAATATTTGTGTATTGATGGCACAATCTCATTGTTAGGGCATATACACGTTTTTATGACGCTGCGCTGGTCGCTTTGTGAGCCCCTTCTGGTACGGCAGTGCAGTAGCGTGGCACATTAAAATATGAATGCGAGTTTCCATGAATGGGAAGACCATATAGTCTGAGTTTCATATTATTACAATCATGGGCTATAAAAAGAGCATTCCGGCGAGTGAGTGCACATGAGACACGTAAATAGTAAATACTCTTCCATAAAAATTGCAGCCCCATGAGAATAAATACATTCATTCTAGTTATCGTTTACAATATTTACTATCAGACACATATGCATGCACACTCTAGCGTTTTTTACACGTAGTGGAGCTTTCATATAAAGGTAACCAAAAAGGAAACTAGGTCGGCCATTGCTACTTCGATTACTGAGCCAGTAACTACTCACTCTTATTTTCAGTTTGCAGTAAGTATAGTAGTGCAAGTGATCACGGGTGGAGTGAAAAAGTGAACAATTGTTGAATAATAGGTTCATATACGGCGTCCACATAGGTATTGAATAACACACAACGCGGCCTGCGTGGATCTTTGCCACAGCTCAACACAGGGAGAGAAGCGGTAAGTGTTGTTACGAAACTGACTAAATTATTAACCAAGTGGTTGTATTTTGATTCTTCAATCTTCATACATATTAGCTACGTGAGGCTGCAGTACAAGTAGTAAGTGCTGTTGCCTTGTTCATTTCACTACAAATCTTGAGTTTTTGTTTTGAAATCCAACGTAAAAAGTTCGTTATGCAAATGAAGGGGCTTAATTAAATGTTGCTGAGTCGGAATAAGGGTTCTACAGGGTACTTGGGTGGTTGTTGCACTTATTCCAGACGAATGTAAAGCAAAATACTCATTTTGATGCGTTATGTGTGTAGTGGGGCAATCTCTTCATTACCTTGTACACAATTGTGTACATAGCGTCCTGTTTTGGGTAACGGTGAACACGGGGCAATAAAAGAGGAGCAATGCATTGTATCGTATAAGCAGGCAAAAATATAGATTGCAAGTCGACATAATTTCTTATATGCATTTTAGTCAGTGTAGTGATGTGTGAAAACTAAAAAAAATACTAAATTACGCCACACAAACAAGGCAAAACAGNGGCAAAAATATAGATTGCAAGTCGACATAATTTCTTATATGCATTTTAGTCAGTGTAGTGATGTGTGAAAACTAAAAAAAATACTAAATTACGCCACACAAACAAGGCAAAACAGATGAATTTAGAATGGCATTTCGTGAAAAAAAGAGTGAATTAAATATTCAAGAAATGTTGGAGCATACAATTTTTAATGCACCTGAACCATGGAGTGACTTCCTTGTCCAAAGTTAATTACTCTTGCGACTGTGCAACCAACCACACACCTGAATTACCTGCATTTGCATTAGACCTAGTTCGGTAGTACATCATTTTCGTCGTGAAACTTCATGGTCACTGACATAATGTCAAACGGCGTGGTGTTGTCAGAGTCCAAACTGCATCTAGTAATGTGTGTAGTCAGAGTCACGATGGCGTCGATTGTCACATGTGCACACGGCTGGTTAATTTTTTGCTCTATTTGTTTTTATTAGGAGTAGTACATGCTCATAAAATTGAAGTTGATTGTTGAATTGAATCATTAAAATGTTAAAGCCACAAGCACACGAAATGTTACACAGATACGAGCTCTCTAGTAAAGAGTCTCTACTCTGCTTCATACTCAAGTAAATTCAGTGCATTAAATAGAAAGGACGACGGCCAAGCCAGCCAGCCAAAACGATTACAAACTGGTACCGTAGTACATCAATATACATGAGCTGAGCTGATTGATATTTGGTCTATGTAGCCAATTAAAATTATAGCACCTTGAAAATTTGCATAGAATTTTAATCTCCCTACTAGAACCACTTCAACATCATGGGTCGGAGATGGAATAGGTGTGCAATGGAAAGGGAGAATAGATGAATATGTTGACAGTGCGCAAGGTTATTTCGTTGTAATTATCAACAGAATCAAAAAGGGGCTTATAAACCTCAACCACAGTGTTTGCTACTACTTCTACTACGTGAAACCTAGCCTGAGGGAATAATATCCCAGCAGTTAAGTTGTGTTTTGTGGTGGCACTTAATCTCCTACAAAGCCTTAGGCCAGGACTTGTGCAGCCTCCATCGATGACAAAACGTAATTATAATTCAACAATAACTCAAGTCTACAGGTTAGAGTGTAAAACGTATGGTTTTCCGAAACCAAAATACGCAGTCAAACTCTAGTAATAAGCCTTCTTCCGGACATCACTCGTGTAGTTTAATTAGCAATTTAATTTGGTTGGAATTGTAAAATTGATTATTTCCGTTATTATCAACGTTGTGGCATTTCATTGAAAATCCTATTAATTTTACAACAATATTCAATATCTTACTCATACGTTTTCGATTATCTGTAGTACTTCGTACCACAAACACATTAAAAGCTGATATTTTCCATACTACAGTAAATTAGGTGCTAATAATATCCAATAACTGTCTTCACATGCCCCTTTTTGACGATACATACAACATAGTGACTGGGCTGGGCTGTACAAGTAAATGTATACAATTACACGGCCTAACATTAACTTCCGTCAGTTAAAGCTGAAGAACTTTGCTAGCTACTTACATTAATTAAAACCTCTTTCCCAGTAGTGGCACATACAGTGGCAGTTGAACGTTCTTTTGAAGAATGCACAGATAAACCCAATCGTTTTTTATCTCCCTCACTCTATCGCTCTCTTCATCGCCATTCATTATTGCATTTTTAAACGCTACCAAAACGAACGTGTTTTCATACCCGCCATATTGCTTTGGATTTCTCCATCCAGAATTCCAGATTGTATTAGCTACCTAGGTATATAATTTTACACCAACAACAGAGTAGTATATAGAAATGGCGTGAAACAAAAAGAAAAGAAAATTAATTTAATCTGATTAAATTTCTCTCATACCCCAACTAGCTGGAGAAGATTTTAAACCGTTCTCTCTCATCTCTCTCTAGTTGTTACTTTACCAAAAGTGGGAATATAGTATCAGTTTTCCTGATCCGGCAGCTACAACAACAAACAACAATAAGAAAGACGACTGGGTAGAGAGTTAAGATTCTTGCAAAGCAGGAGGAGAAGCGAACAAGAGAAAACTCCGCATAGAGAGCATGATTATCCGTATCGTTTGTTGTATATGTGTATTTGAAAATGTGCTGGTGCACATACGCACTAACACACTACACATAACTAATACTATCACAATGCATGCAGGGTTTTTAGGGTCCCTTTGTGATGATGGCAAGAACCAAAAAGGATTTTGGTATTCTGTAGAAAGGACAATAGAACATTTTCTTGATCTTTCTCATTCCTCGCATCTGCATTCTCGCAAATATTCTCTCGTGTGTTTAACGCTCTCAGAAAACAGAGAATGGAGAAAAAGTTTACACAAACGTAAAACGCACTTGAGTTGGAAGCTGCAGGCATCCTCTGGTTTAGCATCCCCCATTGTTTATTGCTATATTAATTTAAAGTATACACTGTTTTTGTACGCTCCAGCCAATTGTTTGTGTGTGTGGTATTGTGTCATCCTTAGTATTTCATGACGTATTTTCCGCTTGAGTCCCACTGAGGAATCACGCAGGTATAAAATATATGTATCTAATCATAATGAAAACTTGGAGTTTCTCTCGATTATCATCATCGTGAGAGTAGTTGAATACGGTTTGCAGATTATCACAAGGCTTACTCTGATGCGTTAATAATGCGTATGTGTGTTACAATTATTGTCGTTGTATGGAGGATGGAAAAAAAAATTGGAACAGGAACAGTTTATATAACAGTGTTTCATTCCAGGGACGACCCCGTTGAATAGAGAAAAAAATTGAACGAGGAGAACAGCGCTTTCGTATATTAACATGGATATTGTTTATTTTACAATTCCTATTCATGAATTTAGCCTAAAAAGTATGTATACGAGACGTTTTACGTTGTGTATAGGTGTATAAATGTACATAATAGGAAACTAACAAGTCTTTGAAAAAGCTGCATTGTGTTCTGACAATAAGCCCCAAAAATGGTCGACATTTGTTTCCATTTATTAACGCAAAAGGATGTAAAATGTTTTGGTTGATGTAAAGATGAAGTTGATGATGATAATTCAGAAGATGAGACACGAAGTTGACACATACATAAATAAAATTTTCATTATAATACAAAATGGTTATTTCGTTGTGAATTTCGAAACAGGACCCAGGAATATATGAGCGTTTCATACCGGTGACAAAATGTCAGGGACATATTTCATCTTTTCAATAAAGCGACCCGCAGCACCATCCCTTTTCGCTGTGTTGGTGGTGGCGCAACTACTCATTGCTTTTGGCTTCCTAGTGAGCCCATCCAATGGAATTCCAGTGGCACTTCCTGATGAGACCTCCTCCTCCACCACAAAAGCACCAAGTACTACGGTGAAAATTTTGATGCCACCTTCTTCCAGCGGCGATGACGCTGACGATGATGATGCCATCATAAGTAAGTTTGTCTCTAACTGCTAATATACGTGTTTTGAGTACTAAAGAAAACAAACATGCAAGGTAGCCTATACCCCATCACACGTTCGGCGCATTCAAAATATCAGCAAATTTTTTATCTTTATTTAGGGATGTACGCCTGACTTTAATTACATTTACTCTACAGTATATCTGTGCCCACAATCATTACATGGTTTACAATTTTAATCGTCAATTTTCTAATTAAGTCTCCACTACTGCAATCGAAATAAGGATACGGAGAAACTGTACAATAGTGAGGAAAGAACGCTATAAACGTATCCTTTATCTGTGATATAATAAGCACGAAAACAGTCGTATTCATTGTTCTTGTATCACGTACACTGTACACTGTGTACGCATTACACTATGATAACTGAAGACATCATTTTCTTTTTCATTCATCATCATAAGTTTACAATAACGACAAAAGTTATTTTTCAATGCTGGCAACAAGACCAGCTTATTAGTAGCTTTATACTTGCTTCCTTGTCACCGTTCACCACCATCAAATAGTTCCGTTTACAATGCTTCCTGCAACACAATATTCCACCACACACGGTAAAAGTGCGACATCAGACACGCCATCATCAAATCACTCACAGAGACAGAGAGAAACAGATAGCAAGAGAGAAAGAGAGAGAGAATCACAACAAACCCACCGCAAGCAAGCCGCATATTCCATGTTGCCATCATCATAACCGTTCCATTACACTCTGAGTATCCTTAAACTTAAACCCTTTTGATGTTCTTACGACTTTTTTGGCGAATATTTTGAAACACCTACACAATATCATGTAGTCTTATTTTCCCCACCACTCGGAGGATAAAAATGCAAAAAAAACAAACAATAGCATTGCTGGTAGCAGTAGTGCACAGAATGAACCAACAGCCAGGAAAAATACAAGGAGGAAATATTATCCGTTTTATTACACGCAAGCAAGATATTAAATTAGACATTCTATCTCTTTAAATTTAATCATTCCTCTAGCACTGCTTTTTTGTTTAGATTATCCCTATTAATGGTGAAAAAATGGCGCAGTAAAAACAAAATAAAGAAAACCCTGTTTTCACTTCTGTTAACCGATCATCATGCTCACATACACCAATTCTGGTGGTGGTAATGCTTCTGCAGGGCTGGGATTACTATTTATCCATAAAGAATGACGAATGCATGCTACTGTCTCATTTCTCTTTTTGCTCGTACTATTTTCTACCATGGAGGATGCCACCAGCATCACCATTTTTCCTTTGGCATATAAATAAATTGCCTGGTATCTTGTTACAGATTTAGTCATCCAAGCACAAATAATAAGTTGTAATGTTTGGTTTGCTTTTCTGTAAGTAATTTCTGAATCTGAATAGTGTGTATATTAGAGAGTACAAGGCGCATTTAAATAATGCCAGCAACACAGTATATAGTGCCACACACAGTCTCTCTCTCAAAAGTCTTCATAATAATCTTACAATAATAGTTTTTCTTATGAAACACGGCTAAACTACTACTACTACTACTACACGCGCTCTCTCTCTGGCAGGAATATATACATCAAAGTTTAGTGCCCCTTTGCTCTACTGTCTGCGTCTTTCTTCCGTTTTCACATCTTCTCTCTCATTTTCCGCTTTTATCTATACATGCATACACACAAGGAGAGAGGAAGCGAGAAAAGGGGCATTTTCAACGCTTGATGGTGCAAAAGAAGAACCGTATATAGTGAAATAATAGTTTCCACTTGTGAACTTACTTGGAGAAATGAGGGTGGTGGTGGTGGTGATGTATCCAACACAAAATAATGCGAGTTTGTAATACATATAACATAATATTGTTAGACCACATACAGTTCTTAAGTTTATTTAACAATAATCTGATGGTGGGACAGGAAACATTACATATGTTGAAAGAGTGTAATATTCCTCACATTAACTAATTTATTTGTAGCAATAGTAGACGCTTCCTTTTTGTAACTTTCTTTTTTTGGTTGTTTATTTCGACCCGTTTTTCTGGCGTCTTTTCTCTCTTGTTGGGTTTAGGAAAGTGGGAAAGTATGGGCTGTACTTGTCAGTTGTGTAGTGGGACTACTACTGGAGTCATACCGTTGAAATACGAAATAACGTTTTAACCTTTGGGTTGACTCGAAAACCTTTAATGCTTGATGTACTTGACTTTTACACAAGCAGTAGTGGATGGTGATGGTTATGTACGAATATGATTTAGAGTTTATTGGGATTATTTTGATGCAAAACAAATTTTAACAGCTATCTAACCACCAACATAATGCGAAATATACTTTTTCATTTTTGCATTATACAGTTTTATCACGACATGCCAAATGTACGTGCATGTAAATTAAAACGTTTCACCAGAACGTATGAAACCGGAATTGTTAGTCATAAAAAATATTTTCTTTTATCAGGGAGTTGTGTGTACGAGTAACGTCTCGTATATGCATTTGCTTTTATGAGGATTGAGGAGAAATGATCTGAGCTATTATAATCGAACATGATTTATCAGAGAATATCCAGACAAATAGAGATGTAAAAACCAAAAAACAGTATTACTAGCATTTCACCAAGCAAGTTTTTTAATTACACGGCATAAAATATGAGTTGAATTGAAACGATAAAACTTGGTGAAACAGAGGTATGTTACTAACAAAGTGCTATTGTTGGAGGTTGAATTCTAGTGAATATGTATAGCATATACTTTCGTAGATTTTTTTATCGGTGATAAGAAAAAAACAAGCTAAAAATACGTGAGCGGTTTATGGGGAAATATCGACTGTTAACAGAAATGTGGTCTTTAGTGACATCTATGTGGAATAAAGACGCGTTTTTTTCTGCGATATCGATACGCTCAGTTTACTGTTTTCTAAAATTAGTAGTTTCACCATCACCAGCAAAGTCTTCAGACTCAAGAAACAGAATGGATGCTTTTCTCTTAAAAGAATATTTTGTACGGTTGATTATAATGGACTATTATCAAAAAGGAAATGGTTTAGAGAGTGATTTAAAAAATAATTCAAAGCTACATTAGACGCATCAAATTCAAGACATGTCCAACGTTGATTCATAGATGAAATCTTAAGGGTGGCACGACAAATGCGGTATTAAGAATGACTCCGCGATTTTGTCATTTAAAATAACATTAAGCGAGTAGAAATTAGGGAGAGAAAATTTATTATGAAAAGTTGTATTACACTGATATCATTGAACTGATTGAACACGATTTTCATCAGTTCGTTTACACATAGTGTACCAATAGGATATTTTTAGAGCGCAACTGCTAACTTAAAAATATCCTTTCTTTCGCATTCGCTAATCCGCTGTACTAGAACATATAATTCGATTTTACTGATACATTTTAGATTTTCTAAATATTGACGAAAATGAAATGAATAAATTGCCAAACATACGGTCTGCCGTAAATCAATAAAGCAGTATTGTGCTACCAAAATCTTCCGTTTTACAAACTGGACTCTCCTCGTACTAGGAACAAATGATCATTAGGTATCGTGAACGGTTCGTTGAACGCTGAATAGTTAACGACATTGCTATTTACACTATACTATGCCTAAAACTAAACAAGTTTACACAAAAATGTAATTTGTCAAATTTCTCTTTAGCCAGGCAATGGACATTTCAGCATCTGCTTAAATTATATTAAAGCATTATTCTGCGAATATCGTACCCCGTTCGATTCAGATACATGTTAGCCAGAAGTTGGGCTCAAGTCTGAACCGTGTGGCGTTTCTCCTTTTCACGTTTGAGCACTTTGCTGTGAATGTAAATGGTACGGAAATTTCAAATTTTCAGTATTGTACTAGAGAATGCACAGAGTATATTATATTAATCCAAGCCGGCAAACCGAGTAGTCGAAGCAGTGCCACTTTATTAAACAAACTTTCAGCCTTCGCGTTTCGTTTTAGTTGTAAGCGACACCGGCAAACAAATATGCATGCTTGCTTGAAACATGCCTACCTCACGGCTCATACCTACACATCATCTACATCATTATTTTAACTCCCTATTTTCACCACTCTCCCTGAAGATTTTTCCCAGCATCTTTATCCACCGACAAACTTTCCAGGAGGAAGTGAAGTAATCACTCTACTAAACGGTGCGGTAGTGGTGGTATTACCAGAACGGAAACTCATGTTTGAACTTAATAGCTAGGAAAAAAGGGCATTGAGTTCAGCTGTGACCAAAACGAACAGAATAAGCAGACTCTCTCTCTCTCTCTCTATAAATATAAATATATATGTGTGTATGCAAGCGAAACATAGAAAGAGAATGGGAAACAGGGAGAAAGTGAAATCAAAATAATATCCAAATATCCACAATCAAAATCAAAATAACGACAAAGTGAAATAGCCCGTGTATGTCGTAGTCGTCGACTACAGATGTACATACATGAATAATACTTCAAATTCCTCCTCTTTAACTAAAGTAGCAATTTCTCTCGTCTCTAGAACAATGACATCATTGAATTGTGTTATGAGCGCTATATCCTTTTCTACTGCAGCAACTACCTTTTCTTTTGCTTGACTTACCTTTTCTCCCTTCTTTTCCCATTCGAAATGAGAAGCGGGTGCAGCAGCAGTCCAAAGGGAAAGTAAATGCCTAGCACTAGCATAATATTCTTTTCAGTGTATTATTTCCATTTACCTTTATGATACTTTACCTACAGCTTTCCATTCTTGTGTTTACATTAGAAAATTATTTGTTCCTTCCATCTCTCTTCACTACAAAAACGTAGCAGCAGTCCACTATAGGTGTACCGCGACTTCTTAGAACGACGGCAGAAAAAAACTAGTCAACATATTTTAAAGGGAGAGAGATGTTGTCGGCAACAAAAACACAATACTTTTCTTTAACTTATGGTGACTGCATCTCTTACAAAAGAGTCCTTTTTGGTTGACGTAGTTGTTTATTTTAACAAACAACAAGAACACGTTGATATTATAGTAGTATATAGTATACAATAGCAGAGCAAGTAATCCGCAGCAGCAAACTACCGTCAAGCAGCTAGCTACTATGATATGATGATAAAACCGTTTTGCTTTTTAGTTTCTCTGCTCTATTGTTGTGTTTTAACTTGTAGGTATTTTGCCGTCTTTATTGGAATGAAGAGAGAGGTAACAGACGGTTTTAAGAACTTTTTGTGCTTGAATGCTATTTTTACTTCATGCAAAGCAAAGCAAATATCACCAAAGCATGGCATGACATTTCACCAAAATCAACTCTCTAAAAACGTTGACTTTCACTAGTTTTTATTTCTCTCCCTTGTATTAATTCTCCGTCTACCCCGGTTGTCTCATCCTCGGTTCCAGAAATCTGGGAACGTGAGACATTTTGCTGCTTGCTACTACCATTCGCGTTCTCTCATCGTATTCGTAATTCATTTACCTAAACACCCACGGCTAGTTCTTGTGGGGTACGAACTCTCTAAGCCTACCTAGTTACCTTATGTATGTATGTAATCCCCGTAATCGGCCGTATGTATCCAGACCAGAATGCAGTGATTTAATATCGTTAGCACGGAAAGCGTGAAAATATTTGATTGAGGGAACGAGACGATAATCATAGCACGCCTTATGCAATTATACTTTTCATTTTGATTTTGATTGGTTTTGTAATTTGCTTAAATATCGAAATTGAAATTGAAATAAAGTGTATTGGCGTAGAGTAATGGTAATGCACAGAAACCGTGAAAATCAATGTAGTGTATAATATCATGAGCGACACAAGACGATGGCTCAGCAATATTATTATTGGTTAGCGACCTTTTTCGGTATTGGGGCAAAGTAAGACCATTGGTTTGAAATCGGTAGTACACAAGTTTTATAATGTGAATTGTAACATTATGTTAAAGTACATCATTTTTATGTTTTATCTAAAAAAAATGTTACAACTACAATAAAAATTAATGCGTTTTAATTTTTTGTTATAGTTGAAGCTGGAGGTAATGGAACTTTTACGCCTATACCACAAGAGCCCTTTCAACCAACAGACTGCTTTTTAAGCAAAGAGAAAGGACCATGCAGGTGAGCATAAACATTAAAATGCCAGTAGATGAGTTCACTTACAAGTGTACATAGACTAATTTTTAAAGAAAAAAATTGATTAGAATATCACCATCGATTAAAGGTGTAAATCTTGGAATAACACTGAGTTTAATCATTTTTGTAAATGTAATGAATCGTGGGACAAAGCCATGAAACATATTGTCAATTATACGTACATTGAACCTCAGGATGATATTTTTTTTTAAATTTATATTTATAGGGCCATCCTTGAGATGTGGTTTTTTAACGTCGCCACCAAGACGTGTGAACAATTCCAGTATTCTGGATGTGGGGGAAATGGGAATAGATTTTCAGAGAAAAGTGAATGCGACAGCCGTTGTGGAAAAAGTGGCGCTGATAAAAACAGCGGTGATGACGACACCATTGTCATTGAGTGCAGGAAACGAGGAAGAAAATAACAACGGGACTTGTCCTGAATTCGATGGATGTGGTCCACTTAAGTGCGCCGTGATAAAGGATGAAAAGACAGGATGCAAGAAATGTGCTTGTTCCCATAATTCTGGAGATAGTGACGACGAGAGCAAGCTTCCAGTGGGAAGTGTCTCTGGAACGCCATCTGAGAGCGATGATGACAAAACGAAGAAGGGTACTACTACTACTATAGATTTGACTGCGTATTGATGTATATTCCTTGTCTCATGCTCAGTGTCAACTCTAAAAGTGGTAATTTATTTAAAGTGCAATCCAATGTTTTAAATTCACAGAAAAGCCAGAAGACATTTGCGGACTCCCTGAAGTACGTGGAAGCTGCAGAGCCATGCTTACACGTTATAGGTACGATTCTCAAAGCAAAAAATGTATTATGTTCCATTTTGGAGGATGCAACAGCAATGGAAATAATTTCGTCAGCGAAGAAAAATGCATGGAATTCTGCAAAGGACAATAAATCATGTATTATTTGAATGAACGAACAAACACATCACAATTATGATATATTAGTATTTAACAACAAAGCCTGGATTTTGTATGTTTCTTAAATTATAAAATATTTGGCAATGGAAATGGGGATGGGAGATGATGAAAAATTTGCACATGTTTATAAACTCACGTTGCACACGAGAAGAACATTTAATAACCATAATTCGATTTACAATCTCGATCATCTGTACCTATTATTATTATGTATGCCAAAAAGTATAATGTAAAGTAATTCTAATTTACCTGTCTTTAACATTGTAACAATATCGAGTCTGATGGCATTACATATTTTTGTGATTAATTCCTAAATGAACGGATATTATTGGTACAAGATTTTTGTATGTGTTTTTTTAAATACTCGTTGTTCTTGTGTACTAATTTATGGAAATGTTAGAAAATTAAGATTGAATTAGGCATCTCAGTTTATTTTATAAGTTATATATATTTGTGTTATTTTGTACCACCTATCAGGGTACCGACATAAAAGATAAGACCCTTCTTTAACTTTTTTCTACTAAACTACCTATTTATAAATCGATGTCAAGCGTTTTATATTAAATGAAAAAATGCAATAAAACGGAAGTACATGTTGCAACGAAAGTATGATTGAAGATACGAAATATTTTATTGAACGAACTCCTTTAAATTAAATTTATACAAGATCTGTAATACATTGGAAGAAACAATATAGTTAGTTGTTCTCTGCCATGTAATTGTTACATTACCAACATGTTTTATACAAAAGTGAGTGTAATAATAATATTAACGAAGGACTGTCTCACCTCAGATTTATCTTTTCAAACTTTTATGAGAGAAACGCAGCATTGTTGTGGTAATGATTGAATGGCTTAAAATGATACATAGTAAAACGTTGCAGGTTTACTATTTGTGAGAGAATATATCCATGAACTGAACTATTACTGGGTTTGGAAGTACAACACAACAATTACGAACAAATACATAAACACTAAGCATATCTTACCAAAAAAAAAAGCTGCGAGAGCTATATAACTGATCAGTATTACTACTTATGATTATATTATGAATTACTCGTAATTAATTGTTTTTTTAAATTACACGGTAGTATGTATAACTATCAAGGCAATAGGCAGATATATTTTGTATTAATCAATCCACTCTGTCATCAGTTTAGTATGAACGTTTTGTAAAGTTACTTTTATACTTTTTTCTATATTTTATACCCACTCATAGTATCAGCATCGCTTCATTGTAAAGCACATCTACATAATTTGTAAAAGTCTTCGATTTAGCCACTTTTAAAAGTGTGTAGTGAAAATTGCAAAATTTTGCAATGAAAGAAAATGCTAGGTATATATATATGTGTATTAGAATGCATTTTTTTCAATTTGACACACGTACAATAGCTACATACTTTTCCACAACAGAAACTTAAATATGTATAACATAACTGTGCTACTGTACTGTTGTAATGGTTCGCTCCAACAACAAAACCATAACATAATGAACAGTTACTTGAGCCTACACGAATTACAGAAGGATACGTAAAATTATAGTTAGATTTATCAATTATAAATTGTTTGCAAATTGCAAATGCAATCAAAGCCATCGTCAGTACTTCTCCTTGCATCATAAAAACCAAGCGAAAACCAAATACACTGAAGGACTTACCGTAACAAAAAAACTGTATGTTCAAAATCACTATCGTAAGTTTAATTATTTACCAAAAAGTTTACACGTCTCCGTTGGTTTTCCTTAATATAACGAAGGTAGAGCGTACCCGAGCGTTTCCATAATGTATACATAATAAGCGATTCGGATCCATTGTATGTACATAAGAATTTCATTCACTTAACTAAATAATACAATTGAAGCAAACTATAACACTTTCCTGTACAAGTAGATGCATGCAAATAATGAGCAAAATGAATTATGATACAATAATTCAAAATAAGGTTTACCAAATTGTGTATAAAAAGAAAAGCATGATCAAGACGAATCGGACCATTAAATTCTAAATTCATGGTTAATACATAGTACAGTAGGTAACAAAGACAGATGTTTATAGAACATACATAAAATTTTCTGAAAACTTAAACGGTGACCTTACAACCAACACAATGGCTCTATAGTATGTACTTACTAAATATGTTTAGCATACTAATGCATTTTATTTCAATCAGGCGTGTAAAGTATTACTTTCAATTTTCAAACATTTGACATTCATTGTAAGAGTAAACATTCCACTACTACACTTTAAATTTAAATGCGATATTTCATTCAATATTAATCGTTTCAAAACACTTGTGTATTCATTACGTAACAAAATCTAACAAACAAAATTGTTTGGACATATAAATAGTTTACTCTGATAAGCAGCGGAGCTCGGCGATCCTAAAGATTCTAAATTAAAATCTGTTGTTCCCCCACTACTCCCTGGACTTGGAGGTCCACTTCCTCCGCTGTTCATACCTGCCGCTTCTTTTTCTTCTACATTATTTAATTGTCGACGTCGGTACAGTCGTTTCATCTCTTCACGAATATGCGTATTAATTTGTTCAGAAGTAAGACTGGGAGTAACTGCTCCAAATGGTGAGATAACTTCTTCACGAGCAGGAGTTACAGCCGATGACGATGGTGAACTCATCCCTGCATACCTCCGCCGTTTTGATGGTCGTGATGTGGGCGAGTGTAATGGATCCAAGTCCAAACTCCGTTTTAAGGTTGCGCAGGCCATTTTGTCACGATGGAATTTGCTCCCCAAGTATTATTGGTCTACAGAGATGTTGAATACTGGTGACTGAATCTACAGTAAAAATTAATAAAAAAATATAGATATTTTATGGTCGATGGTAAGCTACAGGGAAAATTGCATTAATCATTTAGCACAGTATACTGTATACGTTCAGTGTATCTTATATTTTGTGTTTACTAAAACAATTATCAATTTCGAAATCTCCGCAAACGATCCAATAGAATGTTGTAATATGCACAATGCACACCCACACCCTACGCACATATTTTAAATTCCTCATTTTGTTTCAGTTACGTATTTAAAGCAAAGCTAATTGTCTTGATAATAAAAATGTATAATATTTAAAATATTAATAAATGTATATACACTTACCAGGCTCGCTGTACAAACAATAAAAAACGATTAGTGGTAAAAACCGTTAANATTAGTGGTAAAAACCGTTAAAAGTTTACAGGACCACTATTTATTTACGAAGATATTTAAAAACAGATTCTTTCTAATGTGTGACCTACAACGGTTTGGGTTGATTATGATTGAGTATTTAACACGACTACGACAACAGCTGCTTTTTTAATCGCTGAAATTCTTCTATCATTTAATTCGTCAACGTCCGTGTGAATTGAGCTTTTGCTATATAACTTCCTTTCTACTTTACAGTTACGCCATCTGATCCAGCAGCAAACGTATAGATTTTGTACGTTCAAAACGGCTACGGACGTAATACCGAGCAGATGCAATGATGCAAAGGCATTTACAATGGAGTCTCGTCTCGTCTCCAAAAATAATGACACCAGCCAACCACCCCATAGTTACGCATATAAACAGCAGAACAACGAATAGACAACAGGACAGACTAGAGATATATGTACATACTTTAGATATAGACTATCGACGTAAGATTATAGTGTTGTTTGTACTGTGGTCTCGTCTAATTGGAGCTTCAAGCTAGCCGAACGCCCACCTAATTCCCTTCAAACTAGCATAACTTTAAGACTATATTTTGAGTGTTGTTTGTACTGTGGTCTCGTCTAATTGGAGCTTCAAGCTAGCCGAACGCCCACCTAATTCCCTTCAAACTAGCATAACTTTACGATATTCAAATAAACACAACACATGATTTGCTTCACAACTGAATGCAGTTCATAGATGCAATTTAACTATATGTCATTAGGCTGGTTTGCAGATAATTCCCAGTTGGACTAATTTGAAGTTTGAATGTCATTCGTTATCGTTAGACTAATTTGATAGTTTGAAGCATATTAGGCGTTATCGAAAGTTTAAATGTCTTTAGGTTAAGTTTGTATGAGGATAAATCGTTAGAATTAATGTAACACAACCGGTGGAGCCAACTATGCCAGATTTAACAAGATTCCATTATTGTTGTGTTATTATGATCATTGTGAGCAACAATTTTTTGATAATTTCAACTTTTCAACGTATAAGAAATAAATGCATGCGTAACTTCATGTTACTTCCTGGTAATAAATTGTTTATTTTTTGGCGATTCTTGCCAAAAACAGACGCGTGTTATTGAAAAGAATAATAACATGTTGTGAGTTGTTATCTAGTTTCAAATAATTAATTAGGCTGGCTGGTTCGATTAAAGGTAGACGTTATGCTAGCTTGAAGCTTCCGCCAAATAACGTTGAATTTTCATTATACTGACTGAATTCGTCATGTACATACCACATACACAACAAACAGTACGTTTGTACAAACTACATACATACATACATAATACATACATAAACCATAATAGGTGTTCAACAACAATGACTACTGACACGACATCAGATTTTCTTATATATATACGCGTATGAATGTACCTATGCTTTATATATGTAATGTCGTCGTGGGTTGCATAGTATAGTATAGTGCAGTATCGTGTATTGTGTAAGTGTAAAGTACAAGATTTCTGACTTTAATTTTTTCCGTTGAACCAATTCAAATTTTACCGGCATATAGCAGCACACTTTGTCATGTGCAGTGGGAGTGTAGTAATAGTACTCCTTTTTACTTCCTTCAAAACGGTCGTTTCACTTTCAAGTTAATCTACTTACACGACAGCACATGGTATCATGATCATGTAAATACGTATGGTACTACACTTGGCTTATGTATTTACTACAATGTAGATAAAGCTAGACGCTTGCATAAGGGGTCTTTATTGTCTTAAAATTAAACTTTGCTGTCACAACTATTAAAACAAAATGTAACAACTGTCAAAAAATATTCAAAAACTTTGTAGGTATGTCAATTGTCATAAATCTTAATGGTGATGATAATGACCTTTGACTCCTGCTGGAAGCCAAAGTTATAAACTAATCTGACTGAAACTTGGTACGTATTAGTACATATAATGTATCTGTAACCAAATTTAAGCTTGCTATGTCAAAAGTCAAAGAAAAGAGGTCTGTTATTTCTACCCCAAGGAGATGTCCGTGACATGTCATACTGACATATGTTATAGCCCTTGTCACTGCAAGTTGGTTAGCGAAACAGTGAAAACTTCATCTTAAACGTATTTACCGTTTTAAAGTTATGGGCTAAATAATTTAAATCTGTGCCACCCCCTTTGCAAATCGTAACTTCCTATTATCCATCTAAATGTGGGTTAAAATATATAGGATATGCAATGATTTTAAAAATT
>JAHZNB010000300.1:0-21979 GCA_027744295.1 Callyntrura guangdongensis | reverse complement strand
CTTTTGTGTATTGCATATACACTATGAAAATCTCCCAAACAAACCATCTTGAGTATGTTGAACAAACGGGACGACAGATTTTTATGTATATGTATTGTACGGATCAGAAACTCAAAAAAATGAACAGAACAGAGTTGAGTTGAGTTCACTATCATCATCACATTCACATCACCGTCACCATACAATAAAATTTTCACATCTTTTTATCATTCTTCGGGGATTAGTCGTCCGAATATTTCTGTGATTGTCAAAATTTTTGTTTAAAATGATCCAATGTGAAGTTACGTTTTACTAAACCGTTCGACGGACTTTAAATTAAGTCTAAGTTTGTAAAAATATTTTTTAGTATTTTTAGTGCATTACATTATATAGGTAGGAACTGAACTAGGTTGTTTTCTTCTACACAATAGTTCATTTTACCAGGATAGGCGGAGCGACCTGCCCAAAGTTCTATGCGACTGAGAATGTGAGTGAGTAATCCAGTAATCATTGTTAAATTTAAAGTAGATAAATATTAATATTACCTTGTAGTTCATTTGGTTTACGAATCTGGACCACATACGTTTGACGTTACAACTCATGTTTTATGTACGTTATAACATGATATATTACATGGACAGTTTTAGGCTTTAGTCATGACTAGCACTACTGCTACCTTTAAACAATAAATTACTCAACAGTTTTAGTGTGTAGAATACGAACATTTTTAAGTACAATAATTGCGTTTTATTGCTTTATTACTTACGTTTTTAGTAAGTAAGTCACTGTTGTTGCATCATTATTTTTTAATATAATTATTCCTATTCCGCATTGAGTCATTGAGGACATAATCTGTTAATTGTAAAGTGTCTCGTAGATGTGAGAACTGAGGAGAGGAGCTACTGTAATGTGACTTAGAGGATATAGTCAAATTAATTATTAATATAAAAAGTGGTAGAGCGCAAGCACGATTTTAATGGTCAATGTTTATGAATATGTATTAACAATACACACTTATTTTTTATGTTGCGATATTCTAAAAGAAACCCGACTGAAGAAACGGAACCTCTTTTACACTTGATTGTCAGTTTTAGTTTGGGGGTTCCCCACNCCCCCGACCTCCCAATAAGAAAATTGTTACCGTTACTGGTTTTAAACAATAACACATTCACATAATGTCATCAATACACTTTGTCGTACATCCCCTCCCGGGAACAGATGAGCAGCTGGCAGAACGGTAAATATCTTTTTTATTCAGTTTCAGTTTCAAGTGGGAATATCTATTAACTTTCGTATTATAATGAATAGGTTACGAGAACTAGGAGAGAAAATTAACCGCTGCAACTACACAGTACCTAACGTCCTGTCAGCTATAAGGAATGGACCTGCAGTTAAACAAATCGCTGTTGGGCCAGCTCATATCGCACTTTTAATGGAAGATGGACGGGTTGGGAGATTGGCTTTCTCCGTAATATCTGATCGCTTAGATCTAAGTCGAACTGAAGCGTCTAAATCATGTCCAAAAGCGGGCAGCAGTAGTACGTCGCGTCAGCAGGCACGGCAACGAGGTCGAATAAACAGAGCTGCTGCCCTTCGGGGTGGCAGGGGGACAGGAGTTATTATGGGATCTGCTAGACCCGTCTTACCAGCACAGTATGTTCCCGAGGAGCTAATAACTCAGGCTCAAGTTGTATTACAAGGCAAATCGAGAAGTGTTATCATTAGAGAACTACAACGAACCAACTTAGATGTTAACTTGGCAGTGAATAACCTTCTTTCTCGGGACGATGAGGAGGGTGAAGATGCGGATGATTCACAAGACTCTTACGTTTCGGAGGACTTAATGTCCTTATTGGATAGTGGTATTGGAGGGGCCACTGATCCTGTTATGCTATCAGATGCCGTTGATGCAGTTTTTCCTGAAGACATGTTTGCCTATTCTACATTGAGGAAGTTCGTTCATTCTTAATATTATTGGGTCAGAGTAACCCAACAGTGGCATCTATGTTTTTTGTGTCAATTGGTTTGGTTTGTTGAGGCGCTGCCTAATTAAAGTTACAGCTAGTTGAAATTTTTTAAAAATACTCATTTTTTAATGTCCAAACGAGAAACGATACCGTTGGAGTATTTGAACAAACATTGTTCGCAGTTGGGTTTGTTTGAGAAGGTTTGGTTCTGCTAAGTTGGATATGGCACAGCACAAGTTTTTTGAAATTTAAACTGGCTGTGGCCTTTGTTATTTGGGCACTTTAGACTCTAATATTATGGAAGTGGACGTTTCAAACAAAATACAGTCGATTAACAAAAAAACCTACGGGCCACTGTTGGGTTACTCTGGCCTATTTTTGTTTCTAAAATAACGTATTATTATTTCTGTTTATCTAGTCATTTCTTAACGTTTTGTTTGTATCATGTAGTCGCTCTGGTGCACGGTCAGTAAGACCGGATAGGGCAAGTGGAGAAACTGGCGAGAGGGACAGTTTTTCACGTTGGCGTGATCGTCAATATTTTGGACCTCGACGGTGGCTAGAAAATGCTCTTCGTGAACCTTGGAATAACAATTCAAACGATGCTAATCAAGGGGAAAGTTCTGTAAGAACATCGAAATCTGGAGGAGGCCAAAATCATGCTGGAAGTAGTAATAATACTTCTGGCCAAAGCAACTCGAACCAAAGTAGCCCTATTTGGCTATCAGATGAAATTGAATATTGGCCAGATCCTTCTAAAAATCTTCGTTTCGTATCGATTTCTGCTTTGCATAGTGAGTTGGTGGCTGTTGGATTAAATGGAGCTGTTTACCAATGGAAATGGATAGAAGTTGAGCCATATCGGAATCCTGATGTAAGACGCTTGTAATTTCAAAAAATTTCATTACCAATGTGCATTTACATGTATATGCGTATATATTTTACTTTTACTTTCAGAATCCATCTGTTACCCACCCGCGTGCTCACGGATTGGGTCTTTCCAATGAGAAAGTGACATTGGTGGCGTCATCTCTTATTCGATGTACTGTAGCCACAGAAGGAGGAAAAGTAGCCACATGGATGGATGAATCAATAGCTCATGTTTCTAGTCGTCTAGAGCATGGGACAGCAGCGTTTCAAGATGCGTTTCAAGTGCAAAAGATTTCGCAGTTATTTGTTTGCAATTTATATTCATTTGTAAAAACGGATGCGAATACGCTTTATTGGTGGGGCGTACTACCTTTCAGTCAGCGTAAAAAATTATGGGACAAATATAGAACTAAAAGCAAAAAATCTCGAACAACTGGCGGGAGTGGGGGGGACGCTTCAAGTGGAGGTTCTGAAATCGCAGTTGGAAGTCAGGTGCTTATGCGTGTCGCTCCCATGTACCAGGCAGGGTCTATTGGATTTACAGTTTCTGGAGGAATACCTAAAGTTGGCCAATTGTTAAATGCTGCTTGGTGCCTTACGGATAAATGTCGCTTTAAGGTAACACTTATAAATTAATTGATTTGCAAACCATTTTATTCTATTTTGAATTAAGAACTGATTTTGTCCGTTTTTCTCGTGGTTGTCAGGTATTACCAGGCCCACCTCCAGCTGAACCTAAAAAATATGAGCCAAGGTCAACAGATACCATGCCACCTCCGCCTTCTCCTGCCAGCTCCACATGCTCCGATACAACTCTCCCTTCTACGTCTCAAAAACGCGCAAAGAAAAATCCCACGCCAAAAGACGGAAACGAAAAGAAAGATGAAGAGGAATGGCAACTGAAAGACGTTATATTTGTCGAAGACTCAAAAAATTTACCAATCGGAAAAGTTTTGAAAATTGACGGATCCTTTGCAGTTATTAAGTTCTCTCCGCAAGGATCGTCTTCGACGTCTTCCGTGAAGGACTGTAAAGAGACACCTACAAGTGAAGAGGCTGTTCTTCAAGAGTGTCGTGTTCTCCGTTTGGATGACTTGCAACTAGTCAAAAATGGTTCATTGCCAAAATCTCCAGATTGCATTCAGAAACTACCTAGACGAGTTCATCTTGCGGACATCAGCAATGTTCTGTCACTTTCGGTAGACGCTGTCGGAATTCATGCTATAGTAAAGGAAGCCAAGAAACTTGTGTGGAAGTCGTATAACCTTAGTACTGGGAAGGGGGAATCTGAAAGTGGCTTCCCAACGGACACATTAGCATTTATGGGAATAGACCCCGCTTTAATATCTTTGAATTGCAGTTGTGACAATGAATTTATGAGTATTTTACGTGACGGCAATGGCACGATGTACCCTCTGGTTAAGGATTATTTAGAAGCTATCAAGGATCCTGTATCACTTGATTTACCACCTGTCAAATGTATTGGAGTAGGAATCCATGCCCTACCACACGTAGGTGCACAACAAAAGAACCAAGTTGGAGTATTAGTGATGGCGTTGGAACAACAAATGCTCCTTTCAAAGATTCTGAAATGTGATATAGATGGGGTGAAGCTAGTGTTATCAAACCTAGATTTAGAGGCGCATGCAAAACCATGCACTGTGGTGAACAGAGTTTTAACTGAAAGATGTGATGGAAATAGAAACATTTTTCATGCCGCCGTTAACATGGCCATGCCCACTACTAACAAAGATGGTGATAGTGCCAATGCAGGAAGCGCAAGTTCTGGAAATACCACTGGAGCGGCGAACAGCGGTTCGACGGGAACTAACGGCACTACTGCCACAACTGCCGCCGTGGTCACCTGTACAACTTCAGCTGGCTCGTCTACTACTTACCACAGTGGTGCTGGTGGCGGATCATTGGATGCAACTATTGAAAATCTAGCAAGTTTCTTGGGGGGCCCTCAGCAAGCTAGTACTTTAACGGTTGGTTCTTCAGGTACCGTAATTGCTGAAACCGATGACTCAAACGAAAGTACAGAATCTTCATCTGCGACAGTCATATTTGGGCTGAGAGCACTTGGTGCTGGAGGTGGACAGGGATCTTCCTCTCAAATATTATCATCGCAGCAGAATTCTACATGTGTTTGGGATCCAAATGAGCGACTCCGGAACGCTCAGACAGCTTTGAAGTTGATGTGTGAATCTTATGCCTTGGAACCTCATCTCCATCAATTGTTAGGGGAGCGAGATTTTCGAGGGCAACAAGCTAGATATGATTTGTTATGCAAGCTCATCAATGACACTGACTTGGTGTCACTTACAAACTCCAGGTTTGCTTATTTGAGTCTTACGAACTGCTTTAACTTAAAAATTCCTTAAAGTCTTCATCGTGTTTTCAAATTGCAAGTTTTATTCAACTTTTAAGTTTAGTTTTTAACAAAAACTAATTTTGATGTTGTTAATGTTTTATTTCAGAGGTGAAAACATTCTGCTTTTCTTGGTGGAAACGGCTGGGAGGCAAATAATGGAACAGAAACAATATCGAACTGGTCGAACAAGAAATGCAGCCAGTAACTCCCAAAGAAAACCTGCCGATATAGGTAGGAATTATTGTCAAACAAAGCAATATTTATATTTAATTACCACCTGTGTGCTAACGATACCGAACTTGAGCACTTTTTCAATTTTTTGAAATTCCAGAAATGGACATGCCAGACCATGACCTACAGCCTCCAAGGTTTAGTCGTACTGCTCTTGAACAGTTGTTGGAAGACTGGGCAGCAATCAAAGCAATGATTATGTCGGGTACGTCGGAAGGTGGTTCAGAAGAACAAAGTGGAACTGCTCTTTTGGATAAGTTTACTTACCGAATGCTGGTAAAATGCAGTCCAGATGTAAGAGACTTATTACAATTTACACTACATATTCCTACATTTAATATACCTTTCATGTCGACGAAGTATACAGTACAAATGTTGAGTAAATATTTATACTTTGTTCCGTTTTACACATTCGTGGACAGATGCTGGATATTTTACTGACCACACTTGTTCGCGAATTACAATCTAAAGTTCCAGGGCGTTCATCAGAAGCAGAAGTTACAGCTCGTCGCTTTATACGATCTGTTGCTCGCATATTTGTGATAGTGAGCGTTGAAATAGCACCGCCATCAAAGAAAAAGTAAGTTGACCGTTGAAATACATTTAAAAACTAATACTATGTGTCGTATTCAAATTTAAATCATAAATTCGGTAAATTATGTTTTAGGCAAAAAAATTTGTCGATAACATATGGTTCTGATAATTTTATTAGCTCGATTCCATCTGTAATTGAACATTGTCGACGAGTGTTTCAAGCATTGGTTACACTCTCGATAGAAGAACTTTGTGAAATGGCCAATTCTCAAATAGCACCAGTTCAGCTGGGCGTGGCAAGACCTACCTCATCATTTCCTTTGCTACCATCTACTTCTGAGGCGACAGCAGGAAGTGAAGAACTTTTTAGCGTGGAACCATTACTTCCATATTCAAGCAGCTCCATTTTGGAACAAGATCAGTTGTCTTTAGGAGAAAACTCGAATCACGGAGGAGCAAATGGACGACAACTGGAAGTAGAATCACATCCTATTCAAATTTTAAGTGACTCGCGACTTATTCGCGCTGACTTTTCTCACGATCATGAAGCTGATGGAGATCAAGATGTAGAGGATAGCATGGATGAACAACATGAGCAGGATGTTAACGAACATGAAATAGGTGATGGAGATCCAGAAGATAGGGAACGAAGCCGAGGACCAGAACCTGAAGCAATGGTTTTAGGTGAAGGGGCAGAGCAAGAATCTGACATGGAATTAGATTTATTGGCGGAATCGGAAAGCGATTCAGATGATAACCAAAGTAATTTAAATGATGCTGCTAGCTCAGTGGCACAGCGTAGCATCCAAACACATGCCACTGCTGGCTCTGATACTGGCGGAGGTGTTGCAAATTTAGCTCTGTTCTCAGAGGATGATTCTGATGACTCTACGCAGCAAGAAGATGATGACGAAGATGAAGACGAGTCAGACGCAAATGATAGTGACGATAGAGACACAACGGTGGCTGGTAATACAACAGCAGCTGCATCAGGTGGAACTACTGGAACAACTTCTGGTTCTACAGGTGCGGCTGCTGCCTCTTCATCTAATAATGTTGCTGGAGTTGACGAATTCGCTATTGCAAACGAAGAGCAAGTTTTTGATCGTCGATTAACTTCGTCGACAACACAACGAGGTAACCTGGCGCCAGTTTCAATGCAATGGGCAATTAGAACTAGAGAAAGCAATCCAGTCCGCACCGGTACTACTAGTGGATTAGTTTTCATTGATCATACATCTGGAACAATGCGGCGATCTGCAGCAACAACTGCAGTAGCTGCTGCAGCGGCCGCTGCTGCTAACAATCAAGATTCTGTGACAATGGCCAATACTGCGTCGGGTCTGGCTAGAGCATTTGGTATTATCATGAGAGAGATCGGAGATCTTCTTAAATTTATTCAAGATTATCCAAATTCATCGGTACGACTGACGAGGAAATTGGAAGTTACGCAGGAGGATGTAAACAAACTTCAGATACATTTGGATCGAAGACTGCTTAAAGTGTGGGAGTGGCTGTTGACTGTGATGGACTCCACTGAGAGTCAATTAAAATTTGGTGCTTCATTGACATCGTATGATTCTGGTAATTCAGTGACTACGGTAACAAGTGTCTCACAAGTAAGCAGAATTAGAACAGGAACCTCTACGAATGCCTGGACAAGAACTGGGCTAAGCTCTGAGGGAAGATCCAGTCGGGAAAGGGAAGACGCCATAAATGCTCGTCGAGAGTTCCTTTCTTATTCTTTATCGCTAATGAGATCTCATAACACCGAGCATTTAGACAGTTTACCAGTTATTGATGTGTCAAGCTTAAAGCACGTCGCATACGTTTTTGATTCACTTATTTATTTTCTAAGAAGCGGAAGTGACAACGCTGGTCAAGTTTCCACGAAAATTGAATCGTCAAATGATTTGGACAGCTTAATAGTTCATGATCCTGAAGAAGCTGATGACATGACTTTCAGTGCTGCGTCACAACCAGCGATTATTAGTACTCCAGAGTTGGGTGACTTGGATGAAGAAATCTGTCAGGCGTCAAATGCAGCAGGAAAGCATAATGGAAAACGACATTTATTTTTCCAACGGTCGGAGTCCACACTTTGTCTTGGTTGTCTTCCACCAGATCCATTCCAAGTGGCGGTAGCTGAGAGTTTACCTCTTGCTGAGAAGCCACATTTGTTGCAGCCGAATGTGCGCCGAGAAGAAATGTTTGGATGCTCCAGGTCCGCTGAAAATTCTGCCTTAAAAGAAATCAAGCCGTTACACCTGGGCCTCACCTCCCGCTCTGAGGAACCACCGTCGTATTCAGCTTTGTTACAAAAAAGACAAAAGGTCAAAGACTTAAATAGTGGAGACAACGACGAAACCAACTTGATGGATACGGATACTCCAGACGCAGTGGCTGTAGACTTACCTACAATCAAAAACTGCGACTCATGTGCTACTGTCACAGCAGTTAAGGTGAATGAAGCGCCTGAGCAAAGCTCGTTTAAACCACAAATAGAAATAATCAAGGGAGAACCTACTACGACTGTTGCATCTTGTACACCAACAATTATTCTAACTAAACCACCACCTTTAGTACGTATTACGTGCTCGGACGGAAATAATATGCAGCCATCCTCATCATCGTTGGCGCAACAGCAAGCAGGGCCAAGCTTAACAATTGTGCCAAAATGGGGTTCTCCTCAGAGCGTACCACAAGATTTGAGCATTGGAACAAGAAGTGAAGAGGAGATTGGCGTGTCAGTTCTCCCAACAGGAATGGGAACTTCTTCAGGAACTAGTCCGAACTCTTCAACCATTCAACGTGCTCCAATCATTGTGTCAGTAAAGAAAATACCTGCCACGCCAGCACAGCACCAGCCTTTGATTCCTGGGTCATCATCATCAATGGCACAACTGTCTGTGGTTAGCGATGTGCCAACTTCAATTGTGGTACCGGAGCCACACGGTCTTGGACGTTCACCAACAAAGAGCGTTATTGTGTGTAACCGACAAGTCTCTAATATTAATGACAACACAAATGAAGCCCCAGAAATTCTTGTCGTTCCAATGGATTCTGCTGAAAATGTATCCGCTCATGTAACAGTTGAGACAACTCCAAGAACGTTTATCTGTTCATCATCCAAGTTGCCAACATTAACGCCTTTATCTAAACCAGATTCAGCAACACAGTCAACAGGCGCACCTCAGCAACAACTTGTTCTTTTCAACTCGTCAATGATTTCAGATGATGTTTTGTTAGGAAGATGGCGGTTGACGTTAGAACTCTTTGGAAGGGTATTTGTAGATGACGTAGGATTAGAACCTGGCTCAGTCATTTCTGAACTTGGAGGTTTCCCTGTAAAGGAGAGTCGGTTCCGTCGTGATATGGAAAAGCTACGAAGTGCTCAGCAACGCGATCTCGCCTTGTCCAAGTTGGAGAGAGACAGAAATCAGTTAATACTGCAAACGTTTAAGGAACTGAATAATCATTATAATTCTGCCCACAGAAGAGCAACATCTCCACATCCGCCATTGGCAGTAAATCGTGTCAAAGTAAGTAAATCGACTTAGTTTTAGTTTTTACTGTATATGATAATATTTATACGTTCTAAATTCATTTTTGTTGTACAGGTAACATTCAAAGATGAACCTGGTGAGGGTTCCGGTGTTGCTAGAAGTTTCTATACAGCTATTGCTGAGGCCTTGCAAAGCGAGGAGAAGCTACCAAACTTAGAGAGCTGCTTGGTTGGTGCGAAGTACGGATCACAATTTAACGTGTTGCAGCGTCTTAGACTTCGTGATGACTATAATATACGCAGAGGTCAACAAGTTCGCATTGTAAAGGTATCCAGTAACAGTATTGTTTTTTTTATTTAAAAATAAAAAAGTTTTTGTCTAATCTATCAATGTCTGCATTTCGAGTTATAGCGTGTATTGGTTTTTATTAAAAATAAAAATTTATCTAATTTATCAATGTTTGCTATAGCGTGGAACTCCGCGAGTTCGAGAAGTGAGACGAACATTATCTCATGACGCACGACCGTTTCATCCAGCAAGTAGCAGTGGAGAAGGAACATCTAGTCCTGCAACATTAAATGATCATTTGTCCAGTCACCAGCAACAAATTGGAGAAAGGCTTTATGTTAAAGTAAGTAATAAACCCAGGTTTTCCTTGCTAATAAATATTATTTGAATTCATATAAAATTACCAATTTTTTTAAACAGGTGCATGCACTGAGACCATCATTAGCACCAAAGATAACTGGAATGCTTCTGGAGCTTCCTCCACCTCAACTGCTTATTTTACTAGCATCTGAGGACACTTTGAAGCAACGAGTTGATGAGGCTGTAGATGTAATACTTACTCATACGCGTGATGTTCCGGGAGAAGTTTTACTGGAAATGGACGTTTTTAATTTTTCAAAAAATTCATCTAATGGAAATCCTACTGGCAATGGCGCTTCTGTTACTGCAAAAAAATCTGGTGAAGAGGAATGGCACGGCGATGGAGTAGAAGACAATAGCCCCTTATTTTATCAGCCAGGAAAGAAAGGATTCTACTCACCTAGACTGGGAAAACCAACCGCAGAAAGAATTAACGCGTTTAGAAATGTTGGGAGGTATTGAAAATAAATATATGATGACATATAATTTCAATTAAAACGGTGCATTAACGCTATAAACCCTCTTTGTTTTTCTAGGTTGATTGGTTTGTGTCTTCTACAAAATGAGTTGTGTCCTATTACTCTTAACCGGCATGTTTTGAAATTTATTTTGAGCCGACCAATTCGGTTCCACGATATGGCATTTTTTGATCCGTTGATGTATGAAAGTTTTCGCCAACTTATACTAGAGGCTGAGAGCAAGGACCTCGACAGAGTTTTCTCTGGAGCGGATCTCACCTTCAGGTTGGTGTTTTTGGCTGCCAAATTTATTTAGTCTTAGTCAATATTCATTGTCGTCAAATTTAATTGGTATGTTTTATGTATATCCTTGTAGTTTGGATTTAAGTCCAGAAGAAGGCGGCCGAATGGTTGAATTGATTACAGGTGGACGCAATATTGAAGTGACTGAGCAAAACGTGTATGATTATGTTCGCAAGTATTTTGAATACCGCATGGTGCGATCCCAACATAAAGCTTTAGAGGAATTACGTAATGGTGTGCACGACGTGATTCCGCCATCCTCATTAGAAGGTAAATTTTATTGGACAAAGGATAATTTAACGCGTTTAGAGGGTAAATGATTTATTTTATAACCTGTAATTTTAAATATGAACTACTTTTTATAGGTTTGACTGCTGAAGATTTACGCTTGTTGATGAACGGGGTGGGTGAGATCAACGTCAATACACTTATGTCGTACACTAGTTTTAATGACGAAAGTGGAGAGACAGGTGATAAGCTGAGCCGTTTTAAAAAGTGGTTTTGGCAAATGATTGAGAAAATGAGTAATTTAGAGCGTCAAGAACTGCTTTACTTTTGGACGGGTTCCCCTGCCCTTCCAGCATCTGAAGATGGATTTCAACCAATGCCTACTGTAACCATTCGACCTGCAGATGATAGTCATTTACCTACAGCTAACACTTGCATTTCCCGGTTCTATGTACCTCTCTACTCATCCCGGTATATTTTACGAAGTAAGGTTCTATTAGCTATCAAAACGAAGAACTTCGGTTTCGTTTAGGAAACGAAAAGTAACGAAAAACCGATGGGGTTAAGGGCGATACATTTCCTACTAGTTTCTCCTCTGAGCAATTAAGAAACGGGTTCCATTTACAGTGCGTTTTGTATGTTCATTTGTTCCGTTGTAGTTTTTATTACTGGTACAGATAATTTCTATATGATTATTGTTATCACACGTTTTACCACTGTTTCAAATTTGTTATTCCACAGAACCGGATAAGCATATTAATATGTACGTAAATTCAAAAAGTTATTCCAGTATACAATGAGCAAAAGATGGATTACATGAACTTTAATCTATGTATGTTTGTAGAAGAGCTCAATCTATGTTAGTTTTCAGTTTTGCCCCACATGTATACGGGACAACTCTTAATTTCAATAGAATTGTTATTTTATAGTATGTGTGTAATTAATAACATTTTTAAATATTTACTTATATTCTAACTACTGAGATCTTTCTGATCGAATAATTTTGTGAATGAGGAGAAAGTGTCATTGTCTTGCAGAAGGGGAAGTAATTGTTTGTAACCGAAGCTTAACACTGCAGATATTTTATTTAACTGTTAGATTTACTGGTGGAATGTAATTGTATAAAGTTATTAAATAGCTACTGCTTTTTGATTATGGATCAAATCTCTGGCAAATGTAGATTTGTGTACATTTAGGTTTGATGAGAATCGGGTTAAGCGGTTTATACATGTTTCTATGAACTGACATGACTTGTGAAGTTGAGGACGTGTTTTGTATGTATAAATTTGATTGTCGAAGTGGAATGAAGTAAAGAATAAGATAATTTTTTGTACTATATACTCAAGTGAACGGGATGTAATTGTGGCTTGCATAATAACTGAATTATACATACCTAATATTGTATTGGACATTGTGCATTCATGCACAGAATATAAAATATAACTATTACTGTTTAATTATTACTGAATACCGAAGTGCGATGTTATTCAAAATTTCTGTCTTTAAAAATAAAATCGAAGGAAAAGTGAATTGGTCATGTTGTTTTGTTTAAAAATTTTGTATTTTCTTTCAAAAAAAACTCGCACCAAGCACATGGAGAAATTAAAGTCTGCCAGTGACGAAATAAGTTCGTTACACTGAACCATCTAAAATTATCGTATTCATACATGTTTCACTGTTTGATCTACATGTTTGCACTAGATCGTGTCGGCAATACAGTCAAATATGAATTTTGAAGATATAACTATGCTTAGTCCCTACGTGTTTTTTCGGCTTAAATGTCACCATAAGGTGGAAGTATAAAAATGCCAAACCAACCAAACCCTCGGCAGTGGTCGTACCAATATGGCGTTCTTTTGAATATTATTATGATGAAGCAGCAATATTAGAAGACTCAAAAGAGCAAATTCTATTTTCCTATTTGCATTTCATACATTTATGTACTTTTAAAGTTCAAATTTCATATTAATGTATAGGGGATCCTATGCGCAACTACATATGAATTAAACAAGTTGTTTCGTGAAATAATCTTAAGGATGGATGTATGTAGTACGAATTATGAATATTTATGGAAAAGGAAAGGGGATGGGACGATAGACAATTTTCTAAATGTACCTAGTTATGGTGCCATCACTCAGGACATGGTTCTACTTCGATTTTACCGTCTACACTTTAGTTTATGATGAAAGGAATAGCATATTATATATTGCATATATTCTCAAGCAAAAATTTGGTTTTCGGTAGCATAACATTTTTAATACGTAAAAATAGTACAAAATAATAAAGTAAGAACAAGTACCTGGGTAATATTATTTCTGAAAATACATTTCATTTTGGTTTTTGGTTTTTAAGTATATATTATCGTAACTTGCATCGTACATTAACGTTGGCTGCTCTCTGTCCATATTATTCTAATTTATAATCAGTGAATCTGCGATTATAGTTTAATTAAGGACATTAATTCCGGAAATTAACAGTAATTCATGTGATTTCATTAAATTCTTGTTGCAATAGAAACGTGAAGATTTAGTTTAAGATCTCTCATTTTCTGACACACTATCGTTTTGAAAGATTTAGTTTTACGTTATTGTACGGTATATTTTATAGTTACACATTTTGTATCTGAAAGTCATACTATCAGTGAAAGTGACGCTGAAGCTACAAATACAACAATAACCATGGAGAAAGGTACGTTATTTTCTAGCGATTTACACGCTTTTTCTAATTTTACCCCAATTAACACACAACTAAAGTACTATAATTTGGTATTATAATAACGATATGGAAGTAGAAATAATATAGACCAAGTTATAATATATAAAGGTACACACATATCATTAACATATCAATAAACACATTATCGTGTGTATTTAAAACTTTTATTTAATGCGTACCAATGTAATGCATTTCATCTTTTACTTAATTCGTGCTATTGCGGATAAATATTTCTGAGTTATTGCTGCATAAGGTATCATCAAAGCAAAAAATCAATTATATATCATTAATTTACGAAAATTTTAATTTCCATGTGAAAAGAAGTTGATAAAAATTAAGTAGTTTTTCTCCCGATTTCCCAATATGTATTCTGAAGAATATAATGTTTTACGTGCCGACAAAGAAAAAACTGCACTCCAGAAAATATATAATGTGGCAGAGATGGAAACTACCAGCAGTTGTAGATATCAATCATTAATTATCCATTGATTGTATTTCATTTCATTTGATACTCCTTCCACTTCGTGTACTGCTGTCATTATGTGTCTCTGCGCTATAGTTGCTATAGGTAATATTATATCCGTATAACCCGAGAAACTTACTTTTGTTTTTGTCATCGGCAACGTGAGTTAGCAGCTAGACGCATGACGTAGAGTGAACAAGAGGATAGAGAATTTACCTACTTCTACAATTTTTTAAATGTATTTTTGTAAATAAAAAAGCACTGTTGCCAGTTGAATTATTTGATTATTTTATTATATACAAATTTGTAGCACTTTCTTTCAGATGCACTACCTACTTTCCTTTTCTGGAAAAGAAAGTTGCCCTCTAACTAGTTTCCATGCAACCTTATATAATGTTATTTACTTTCAAAGTGATAACGTTATAAATAATGTTGCTATATACACCAAACTATAAATAAATATAGAAGTGCAAAGATATTCATATAATTTATATGTACGTGAACTGGGCTAATACAAATTTAGAAAGTTAAAATTACTCCCACCAATGGCCCTTCCATCGCTTTCACTCACGTCAGGGTCAACAGTACCATTAAAACAACGACATAATATGCCCATGCACATAACTTAAATAAGCTTAAAACTTGGAACCGAAAGAAAAATCACATTTATATACCTTTCCATGTTTGACTGTTTGGTGGAATGTTCAATGTTAAAACATTTAAAGTAGCCAACTAAAAATTGTAAAATAGGACAAATAAATTTTATTGGTACATCATACATGCCTTCATACATAGCAGTAGAAAACGTTTTAACAATTTTACGGGTAATAATAGTATAGATTTCTGTTTATGTTGCGATTCATGTTGAACAACATTATTATTGAATTGGAAACTAAATTTGAGAATAACGAACACATTTGAGATGATTATTATTACACTCAACTCAAACTGCCTAACAATAACACATACATAATATTAAGCTGTGGTAGATATCCAACCGTGGTTGTTACAACGTGGTCGTTATTTTTTTTGTAGCCAGAGTTAACACAGTCTACAGTAATAGATGTTTTTAATGAAACTTTAAAGTCAAAAGTATGAAATACAAATGAACATACGGACACATGCCTCTTATATATTGAAAAATTAGCTAAGGCATTTTTCTTAAGACAGTTCGCTGAGAACGTGACAATTGCTAAATTAATTGATTGCATTTTGCAGTTCCTTGAAGGTGACGCACATTTTATCAGTACGGCAGGTGGTGTGACTGGGAATACTAAAATCTGAATAAAGTAAGTAAGGTATGCAGCATATTAACCAAATTAAAAAAGTCAAGTTTTGCTATTGACTTGTTCTCACTATTTAATATATTTAAACGATACAGTTTCAGTCTTAAAATAAATAGTAATTTCATTTTTTGAAAAGGGAAAGTAAAATCATTCATTCGTGAAACATTTTATGCTGAATATCTTAGTTATACAAGCATAGAATACACAGTATTCCCTACGAAATTTTTTCACTGGCAAAAAAGACTGATCCGGATATTATTGGTTTTTGTGATTGAATTCAATATCGATACTGCTCCTAATTGTGTGTTAAATAGACGAATCAGCTCATGAAGTATTTTGCACTGAAAATACGATGGCTCGTTCTAATTTTTAAAATATTCGCAGACAGACTAACCTAAAACTGTAAACATCGTGTAGCATATAGTCAGAAAAATCATCGTGAAAAATAGTCAGTAGAATCCGTAGCATCTCTTCATCTCCATAGAAGACGTCACACCTGCTATGATGATTGCTACTTGTTGTGCATCTCCGATATCTATAACAAGAAAAACGATACTGTCGCGTTGTGCGAGAATAGGAATGTCAATTTACCATTTCCACTTACGCTACACTTTGAATGCTTTTGCTTTCATTAAGGTCAGCAGTTTTGGATGATTCATTCTGTATTAGCTCAGTTATTTTTAAGACTTTAAACCGTAATAAAGCCCAAAAAATGCATATCCATCTCATATTTTCATTTTTGCGTCATTTTCTGCGTAGATATAAAAGTTTTGATGGTAAACAAATACAATTACGTTGTAAAGATTTTTGTTGACGTGTTCGAACCATTGAAATACTTGAGAAGAAAATCGGGTATCAACAAACTCGTCAGCATACAAGTATCTGAATCACTGACAATGATTTCTTTCGTTTTAAAAAAACGGCCGTCAGTAAACTTGTCAACGAATTTACCCCGTGAATAGCTCATGTCTGTCTGCAATCTTAGCTCATTGGGGTTAGATAAGATATTATGCTCGCTTGAAGTAAAACCGTTGAAAGAAGTAACAAGTCAGCAAAGCCGTATAGCTAACCATCTTTTCCAACTTCCAAAAGTAAGTCAAGCATGATATTCTTTACTCAATTTTGTTTCCTTTGGAAGGGCAAATTCATTTATTTGGAGAATTTTTGTCGCATGGTCGATATTGGGACATCTAAACTGACTGATGTTGCTACAAAAATCCGACTTTTCCCACTTAAGAGTCGTTTAGATACAAAAAAGCACAATGCGGTATACAATGCAGTCAAGCAGCACGTTACAGACTTACTAACTAACAATAATTCTAAACGCGTTTATCATCATCATATTGTATTTATATTGTCATTTTCTTTAGCACACCGTCAACCCAGTCTCTTTAATATACATTTTCCACTTGGTTCGGGTAGTACAACTGTTCTTCTTGGAAAAAGAACCTAACAACGAAGAGCCGAGACGCATGATTAGTACAAATCACCTGCACGTTTGAACTTGAGAGGAAGCATGCAATACCATCAAAAATTAGTAAAATGATAGCATTGTTTTCTTTTATTTGCTGCTTATTGCGGTTCCGTTGTGCTATAAAATTGTCGTCTACATCATGATTTCATGGGGATTGTGTTTGACGTGTGATGTCACTCTAACATTTATATCAGACACTCTCGGTGAAGACCATTAGCTACAAACGTCTTTAGTCATTATTGCTGTGGCGTTTTATGTGGAACTTGTTTTTTTGTTACGTGAGTAAGCAATCCTAGAATAATATTAATATTATATGGTATGCACAATGCGTTGCCAAAATTTGGCTGACTTTTTTGTACAGTAACAATCCAATCTAAAACAACTCGTGCTATTCCTTTCAACATGTAAACTAAAAAAAACTCTATATTTCTTTTTTACTTGTCGAGTCATATTTGCAGGTTTTTTATGCACTATACCACGTACTTCTGCACTACTTGAAAGTTCGATAGGACTACTTTGCTTTGTTCCGTTCACTTCCAACCCAAGCTACCAACCAAGTATCAATCCACACACTAGCCCTCATAGTTACACAAGTAGTTCGTAAGTGGCAGGAGGAATGAAGCTTTTCGGCGAGAGGATAAATGGCTGCATAGATTTTATTTTCAACTTTAAAAACTTGTGTGGATTCTGTTGAGAAGCTCAGTTCGTCTGGAGCTACCGCGTAGGTCAGAAGGCGTAGCAGAGAAATGCTCTGCCTGTTCCATTAATTTTTTCTACTACTCCGACTATAAGTAAAGTACGGAAGGACGTTGTTATCAGGGTTTGTCATCGTAACGTGTTGGTAGGTAAACTGGTGGTGACGTGAATTTTATTCTTTTAATGTCAAATGTATGGACTTGTTTATCATTTTTTGAGACATTTGGCAACCAATCAATTTTGAGAAAGTTTCAATTTTTTTACTTGTTAAATTCTAAATATTTACCTACAATTCTCATTTACTTGACGTTCAAAATTAACGGGAACAGAACGGTTTTGCTTGCACAGGGAAGCGTATATAATTTACACCAAGACGCGAGGTATGCGTAATAAGTGGTTGTTGATGCGTAACACCGTAATTTTAATTCAATGTGGGTGTTATCCAAAGGGAATTACCAAATAGTACGGCTATTAATAAACAGCAGTTTCTAAAAATAGAACTTTCAAGATATTCTATCTTTTTGTCACGTTGTTAGGTAACTTGTTTGTCTCAGCCGTGACGCTTCAGTAATTAAAAAGATGTTAAAGGCAAGTGTGCGAGTGTAAGTAAACCTAAAGTGCTTCGTCTTTACTGCTTTCTACCAAAAAAATCACACACACACACACCTCAATCCGGATCAACGACTGCCGGTGAACTGCACGGAACAGGTACAATGTCCTCCTTTTTTAGCGATACAAACAAAATATTGTGTCAGTAAATACTTGCAACACATCAGCAGTAGTATTTACTTCCCCATTCATTAAGTATGCTAAAATAATAAAAATGGCCACAAGTCATATGTTTTTAGCACTTTCTTTTCCTGTCCATCTTCAATCATTCCTAGCCTTTGTCACGATATCACTAGATTTCATTAAAAAAAATACTAAAGAAAACGTAGCAACGAGGTTTACACACAAAAATACACAATTTTCAGCTTTTTCGCCACATATCAACCTCTGCCCTTTGTCTTTGAATTAATTCTAGACTGCTTTCAGGGGCGAGGGTGAGATGAATGACTGGCCCATTTTTACAACAAAACATTTTGTAGCAATTTTAAAGCTTATAGAAATATGTCGGTCTTGTAGTCATGTAACATGCATGTAGTGAAAATTTATAGGTGTGTATGCTGCATTACAAATGCATTTAGCTAGTTCTTTAGGTTACCAAAGACAACCATGTAAAATGTGTTTGGGTTACAAGAAAGCTTTGTCAAGTCAAGTCTTAAAAAATTTACATCAATTTGCCTGGAATAAATTAAATTATCCAGTTGGGCACGATCCAGTAACCAGTGAGTATGAGACATGCTACCAATAAGCCAACAACTATCGTTGTGACAACCATATTTCTTTTTTTATAGATGTGATAAGACAAAAACAACAGCGCTTTACGCTACACACATTGCCCGGTAGTAGTATAAACTTTCTGCATATAAACCCCGGAAATGAGTTTGCTACATAGGCACCTCCCCTGCGCCACATTTTCTGGGGTACTTTGTACTTCACTGCAAATAAAACCCACATATGCTGTCCTTGTGAGTATAGAATCAACAGGGATTACCATTTTGTCGAAAGGGCGACTGTAGCTTACATCCTGCTTAGCTACATGTTGACCAAAAGTTGTGCAAACTGAGCAATTATCGTCAAGTAATTCGCTGAAAGTTGGAATTTGTAATATAACTTGTAGAAAGAAAACATGACTGTGACGCATGTTGTGTAAAGAATATTTTCTTCATAAAATTTCCGGTTTATTTTGCAAAGGTGCTCAAGTTTTATTACCGGTGCGGTGGGATGTGAAGTTATGCAGCAATGAATGAGGGGTCATATGGCCCAGAGGGAAAAGAGTATTAAAAGTACCGCACAAAGTAAATGCTGTAGAACTGTTCTTCAATTCAAACTAACGAAGGGCGGTTGAAAGCTGAGAGCCGTCTAGTATCTAGTGTCAGGTGGCTAGATTGTTCCGCAAAAATGGTTACATGGGTGTGCGCATTTTCCTCCTATTTCAAATTACATTTTTAAAATTCCAGAAACCGTAACATTTTAATGGGCTATATCCCGCAATAAAATGAGATCAAAGAGATGACTGTCGGTGAGATGGGGCAACTGGAAAAATTCAAGAAAATAAACACACGATAAACCTCCAAAGGTCTCTTTACGAGCTTCGGCACTAGTTCTCTGTAGTATGGAACAGCATAGTAGTTTCTCCTCTTGGACATTATTTTCTCTAATATTACGGCCACTTGAGGCATCTACGTCTCAATTTGCTCCTAAAACCCAATTCCCGGAAGTCAATGTGATAGCAACATGGTTTCACCAAGTTTCCCCATCCCATCCCCTAAAAATACTAATAACGATGCTGCTGCTGTGACGCTGACAAGTGGAAAGGGATATTGGAGTTGCAACGTTGCTTGTACTTGTCACTGTCATTTTTGTGTGCATGATCCTTCCTCTCGCAGGCTTTACAGAGTTGCAACCGTTTCAATGGTGACTACCAATGTAATTGAAGAGGACTACCGCCACAAGCACAGTCGTCTCCCACTAGCAGATAACGCAGATACTACAAATGAGATGACAGCCTGTCATTCTGAAATTATGTGCCCGTTGCGACACAAAAGATCTTGTTCGGAGAGCTCATCGTCATTCCCTGTTGATGAGGAAAACTTTGAAAAATATTGTGACGTAAGTGAAAGTGGCAGTAAAATCATGACAACGACAAATAATACAAATTGCGATAAATGTAAGAATGGCTGGGTCCGTGGGGAGTCGTTTCCCGTTGATGAGGATCAGCAGACTTGTTTAACCCTTTCTTCCAGTAATAAAAACTGTACTAAATGTTGGAAGCGCGGTATTAGAGAAAGAGTTAGCGTGACTGACCAAAGTAATCAGGAAAGTAGTAGTTTAACAGACAGTGAAGCTGGTAAAGATACGCATTTCGTGCACAAACTGGGAAAAAATTGCCGCTGTTCCAGATGTGAAAACTGTAAAGATGTGGTGCAAAGTGCCAGATATTTTTCAAACGGACAGGAGGAATGTAGTAGTAATTGCAAAACCAGTGATACGCCTAAAATGTGTAGGGAGGGCAGCGATAAATCGAAGTCAACCATGACAACGGAGCAAAGTAGGGACAAGGGAAAAGGAGGAAACTGTCGAACAGCAAGGTTTTATGGAGGAGAACGACGTGTTTGGCTACTGTGCGCGAGCCTTCTTTTCTTAAGGTAAAATCCCTCCTTAAATTTATTACAATGCTTTATTCTCTTACAAAGTAAAAGTAATAGGCACGCTAACGACAACGCATACAAAACGTTTTTATTCTGTTTAAGTTATTGCATTTATGCGGCATTTGTAAGCAAGAAACTAGCCTGTTTAATTTTTTAATTGAAGTTTGAAGCTTTCCGTTACAGTTTTAAAATTGGCCAGCTTCTGCATCCGGTCATTTTCAAATTACAGTAGTTTGTAACGGTCAGTAGATGAGGTATTAATTACACTGTCCTTGTTTTTAGTGGAGCGTTTTTCTATTGTGAAAATGCACTCATTTTAGAGAACGTGTTCATGTGTACAAGATATTTATTCCGCTTTTACAATTAATGTGTATTTCCAAGAAACAAGAAAAAAATGATTCAGGCATGTAGCATGTTACGTAATATTATATTGAAGAAAAGGAGTAATCAGTCATTTTGCATGTCTATAAAGTACCACAAGAGTACTTGCATCATGTTTGGCAACGTAGATGGTAGGTTTTAGTAGTTCTTGTTCCATTCCTACGAGCATTCCAAATATATAATTTATGTTTCTACAAAAACGAGCAATGCGCGTGGTGATAATAGACGATGTGGACAAGTCCTTTGTTTGGCATGAAGGAGCGAACATTATGTTTCCGGAGTTTCTTTTTAATAGTAGGCTCAAAATATGTAATTCTTTCACCTGGAAATTCCGCAGTAGATGTCTGGAAGAGGAAAAGTTAAGGAAGAAAACAAATAGATATGCTTATACAATGTGTCTCTGGGTGACGGGTTCTTTTTCTTACTATTAGTCTTACACGGTGAGCCACAAAGCGCTGTAGGGACTCAACTCAAGGCCACGCTTGGTGTAAAGTAATTATTATTGTCGTAAAATAAATGTTGCGACTAACATAGTATAAAATGGCAAAGCATATTTTTCGTTTGCGGCAAAAAAAACAGACCAGGGCATGTTTCAATAGTAGTTCATGGTTA
>JAHZNB010000299.1:0-31335 GCA_027744295.1 Callyntrura guangdongensis | reverse complement strand
GGTATGTACCACTAGTTGTTGTTTCACCAAAAAGATTACTTTTGTGAAAATTCCACAAAGCCACGAAACAAAATAGCTCTGTGATATCGACTTTTGTGATATGTCACCCACTACACACACACATACATATTATACCAGCATGCCCATTGCATATTAAAAATACTTTATGCAAAAAGCAAAATAATGTTCTGAGTAATGCCATAAAATATAAAGGAGGTATTGAGCCAAAAATGCCTTTTACTTTTTATTTGGTTGGCTGGATAACGGGATTTAATACTGCCATCCATTTTTGCATACCACCGTCACCACCACCAGCATTTCTCTTTTACAACAACAACAACAGCTTCTTTTGAAAATGCTGTTCGAATTACATGCACAAAGCACCGTCAAAACAGCGCGCACAAACACACAAGACCACGCAGCAGACACACACAATTCATAAAGCACCTTTTTTCATATCTTTCCATTTTGCTACGTTTGTAACATTTGCTTTGATGTTTACATTTGCACATTACAGTCAACAGTCCACCCTCTACACATGGTACATGTTATGAGGATCATACATGAATCCAGATGGAAACGCTGATGGGATCAAAAACGGCCATCCAACCAAGTTAAGCCATGTCGGTATCAGTATGCCAACATCATCATCGCAGCCAGCATATGAGTGTGTCTGCAATGTTTTACGAAGGAATGTAAAACGTCCTTTTACAACAAAAATATCGTGTACCCCGAAATGTCCATGCCTTATGCTGGTCTTCCCTTATTCTCTGGTATTGCATCTTTTTTGTGAGAAAAGTGCCATAGCCATAATTCTTTTGCATATTGCATTCATACTTGAACGGGAAGTGTAGTGGAAAGCAAAAACATGGGCGAGCGGGTGAACAAGGAAAAGTTTTTGTGTTTGTACCCAATTTATCGTGTGTAGTATTAGCGGTAGTAGTAGTAGTGGTGGTGGCAGTTCTGGCTTCTTTTTCACATGCATAAATTGTATTTTCCCTAGACTCGTCACTCAAATAGTTTCATGTTCCCACGCTTCTACTTTTCCAGCTCTTTGATGAAAACAACCTTCTTCCCTTTCACCAAGGCTATTTTGTATTTTCCATTTCTGTCAAAGTTGGCTTTAAAAGAAGACCAAAAAAATAAAAGCAAAGAGAGGCTTCTTTCTCCGTTTTGTAAGTCATTTTGGCAACGCAAGAAGGCGGACACCACTACTTTTCTTGAAAAAAGGAAAATGTTTGCTAAAGGAAAGTAAAAGTGAGGGATACAAATGCAAGGTTGAAGAATTTTCCTGGTTCATATTTATATTTATAAATAAGCATCACCTATTTATACATTATGTATCCCTACTCTATATAAATACAAATGGTAGTTTTCTTTGAAATGCTGAATGAATTTCTCTAAAACTGAAAAGAGAAATGAGATTGCATATCTTTTGTGAATGATTGTAAAACTATAAAATACGTTTATCGGGATAGGGGAATGTGTGTAGGCATACATATGTATATGTATGTACATGTTTGTAGAGCCTCTCTCGAGAAAGTTGCATTCCTCCACGTTGTTGTATTTCCAAAGTAAACTTTTCATGTGGTTGCTGGCTATTGGCTTATTAAAATGAAAGAATATCTGACTTTTTTGTACAAAGTCCACATGGATTTGGACAGGTTCGTGCATGAAAGATATTTTCTGTAACCAAAATCATTCTAGTCAACCTATACCACAGAGCACAAAAAACCGCTGCAAACGTACTGTGGTAGTTGGTAGTAAAATACAGTGGCGCGGGGTATTGCCTACCGAAAGAATCTAGACACATATTATCTGTCCCTGTCTTGTTTACCACATGCATCATCGTGCATGTTTGCATGTGGTGCGCTAAAATAACGAACTACAAAAAAATGACTTGCGTGAATAATGTTGCAGCGTATTCAAAGACGGTAGATTTATAGAAAGAAAATTGCTTGATTGAACTCTCAAAATGTGAAGTACGGCAGTTGAGGTACAAGTAGCAAATCTCCTTTTGAGCCCGTTCTTTCTCGCATGATCCCTCTTTAACTGGAGAGGGAAAAATTGACTTTCGTTCCTGCCTTTTCTTTCCGTTTTATACTTTCCTTTTTACCAACTTCCGTTACCTCTTTCAATTTCCATTGAAGGTTCAGGTAGTTTGGGTATATGACTTATATGTGTTTACTTCTAAAAAAAAAGGTTTTCATCCATCCGGGAAGAATAAAGCTTGTGATTTAGTTGAATACTGCTGTTTCGCATGTGTATGATACAAAATTGTTTCGAAAAAGAAGGCTCGATTTAGCTATTTACTGGTGTACCTGCTTCCCTCCTCCTCTCTCTCCTGTGTAACAACAATAACAAGAGCAATTGCAAAGGAAGCCAAGCCAGAGAGCACAGGTTTTCGTATTCCCAGGAGACAACCAGAGAAGGACAGCACGCATTCATTGTGTACAATGTAATGTACTGGCAGCACTAGTACCAGTGCCCGTTACACCAGAAGGCTTTTCACTTACATGGCGTACATCAAGCTGTTTTTATTCCGAGAGAAACTACAATGAAACATATTGTGCCCTGCACATTGCAGGTACTACAACAAGTACATGTTACCTAGTACATAATAAAACAGCCAAGTAGCCGTATTTTCATCGTACACACACACACACCCGCAACCTTCTGCTCAGAGTTGAACTTTTTGAAATTGTGAGATTGCTTGATAGACAAGGGAATAACAAATCGAATTAGCTATTAAATATTCACAGGCTAGACCAATTTGGTGCTTCTTGGATTTTTCCCATAGTAGACAAAATGATATACGCGTGGAAAAACGGAAGGCGTGTGAGTGCAAATGGGGGCGCGCGAAAGAGAGAGGTGTTGTGGCTAATACCAGTGTAAATATTGCTTGTATTTTCAACTGCATTGGGAGATCCATATAGGAAATGTATGTGAATTCAGAATACTACACGTACTGCTGCTAGCGCTACTACGTGTTTTGCCTACTTCTTATCGGAAAATTTTTACCTGGAGAGTTAAAGAAACAAGAAACCTGTTTTTCTTTTGAATATTTGTAACTCACACCTGGAAATGGTTTTGTTCACTGTAAAGTGGAGCGGAGATGGAGATGTGTATTTATGTATGCATATATGTGTCTATTTTTTACCTGTCTTTTCGTTCTCATTTCCTCCATCTTATCTCCCACGTTTCCTTTCTCCCTCCCATCCACCATTACCGTTACATTGCATTAGTAATTGCAGTTTAGGAGAATGAAGAAACCAGGCTGGTACACTACGTTGGAATTGGGTACATATGTGGCGGTGGTGGTTGTAGTGGTAGCTTACAACAGAGGTGGAAAATTTCGGTTCGACGAGCGTTTTTACTTTTTTTCTATTCTGAGGTTCTTCTCTACTTGTATTCTCCGCCAAAGCTCTCGAGCGTCTTGATGATTTTCCCAAAAGTAAATCGTTCAAGCGCGTCTCACATCTCTCACAGTACTAGATCCGCGTGTAGTCTGCCTACTCCCCACTGTGGTACCTGCCGTAGGAAGGTTGGAGAAGAATTATACAGAGAAACATTAGTCCTAGAACAAATCCGCTAAGAGCTCAGCGAAAAATACGTAAAAACAACTCGTCTCTATATATACAGCCTATTTTCTTTCCATTTCATGCTTTGAATCTACATTCAAAATTCATAAGCACTCGTTTCTTCCTCTGTTAGCTTCTTTCCTCTTTTCACGATATGGCTACCAAAATTTTGCGGAGAAACGTTTGGCTTTTCCTTTCCATCTCGCCCGCTCGCCGTTGTGCTCTCTCTCTCTCTCAGGCTTTATTTTTTCTTCGTTTTTTAACTTATATGTTTCCGTTTACCTTTTATTTTGTTTTGATCTTTTTGTAAGCTTGACTTGTTGTAGGATGATGTGTACATCGTACGCCATTCAATGGTTTTGTTTTTATTTAGAGAGGGAACGTGTGGTGATACAACACAAAACACAACAGCGTTGTTGCTCTCTGGTTTTCTTTTGTGTGGTTAATATGGTTTTCCTTCAAGTCAACCTGCTTCCGTTCCGGCATTCTTGATCTTATTAAGCAATTTAAAAGCGCTGGCTTTTAAACCTCTGGCTATTCGAGTGTAAATGACATGGAAAAGAGCTTTGCGAACTAGGCGCTATATTTATGTTCGTATTTATAGGCAGCGAAATTATTAATGAATCTGATTTTGCTCTTGCAGTTTTATTTGCCATTGTCGGATACCTGTCAAAAGAACAATGTTTGATAGTTGTGGTTTTGTAGGAAGCTATGCGATGAGAATTTATTAAAATGGGAATTTTGGAGAAAGTGATGTTGGATAGGACAGACATATGATGATGATATTATGTGGATACGCTTAAGTGCTACTAACGAAATTCCGAAAAGCAAATACTTACGTGTAGCTTTATTCTTTGATTCAGGTGGCAGAGAACATTTTCCTAGAGGCTGAGAGAGAGAGATTAAATTAAATCTCAAAAACAAAATGGGAACGACTCACGCGTACGGGAATCTTCACGAGAAATCATGTCGTCAGGTGGAGCATATCAGAAAAATGTCATTTCTCATTCTGATTTTAGTGTTTGATTTCTGCTGTCTCGTGTCGGACGTACACAGTTTGGACACAAGTAAGTGCCGTACAAAATTTAATTATTGAATAGAGTTTGTTTGTGAGATATGGAAATGTTTTTACTGAAAAGAAGAGTAAAATTATTTGTATAAAGCAGCTTCGTGACTTCACCACTTTTCAAGTTTTACAAATCGTTTGGGTTTACTTACTCATAGATCAATGTACCGGCCCATTAGGGATGGAGACAGGCCAAATACTAGACAGTCAAATTACAGCATCTACGACTTATGACGCAAATGTAGTTGGTGCGCAAAATGGAAGGTAAGTTTAATTTCACATGGCATTAATTACAGTGACAAACAAGATGGATAACCAAAAAGTTTTTCAGCTCTAGTTTCATCTCCAATTTTCATAATTCCGTTGACATGTATTGTATCTATGTATAATACGGATTCATTCAAGCCTATTGGTAATATCAATAGTTAAATATACCCACACCAACGAGTAGTTTCCAGGTTTCGCTTCTCAATTGTCAGATTTACCATTCTCTAAATGAGGGAACTGAGGGAAGTGAAACCCACAGAATACTGCAATTCTAAATTCCTGTCATGTCAATTTTGTCAGAATTAGTGATCCTAGCAGGCAGCGAGTAGTAACTACTACCAAAACCAAAACTGTTAATGGCAAGTGCTGCGCCAGTTGTTTATTATGCGTGGTTCTTCTCGAATAAGAATAGTGAATTTTGGTAGCGGGTATATATACCTAAAACTCTACCAATAAACTAGACTATAAATACTTACTACTACCATACACGTTTTTATACCAAAATAACATTGTCTGGAAAATGTTAAATTTTCAGAGTTCGCACAGAGAAACAAGGTGGTGCGTGGTGCCCTAAAAATTCAGTCACGTCAGAAGCTTCGGAGTGGCTTCAGGTAAGTAAAATAGCACATTTTCTATATATCGTTCATTTGAATACTGCTTCACTTCTGTTTTTGGTTAGTGTACAAAATTCACACTGTCTCGGAGTCAGACTCGTTGCAGTAACAGAAAAAACGTACGATCCGTCAGAGAACAAGCCCAGGCCCACTAACATGCCTACATCACCCGAATAATACAAGATGATGCTTACACACACCACAACGAGAATGCTAAACTAGTTTTGTTTGTTAATTAGATTGATCTGCACACTCCCCACGTGATCACCGCAACGGAAATACAAGGCAGATTCGGTAACGGACAAGGCATGGAGTTTGCCGAGTCATATCTAGTGTCGTATTGGAGACCCAGTATTAACAAGTGGATACGCTATAGAGATCTTAATGGAAGCGAGGTAAATGAAAATCAAGCTGCTGCTGCTACCGGGGCTTCTCGAGTTCTTATTAACCTGCTAATTAATGCTTGCCAGATCTTAATTACTTGTCTAAAACCCTTATCTAAAAGAAAGCGTGATTACATTCAAACAAACGAACAAAAAGTCTACGTATAAACCGATACCGACGATACCGCACTAAATACACTATATCTTGATAGATTTACTGAACTGGGTTTTATTGTGTTCCAAACAACTTTTTGTTTCCCTTGTACATAACTTGCGTGACAAACATCCATATATGATAACATGGACTTCGAAAGAAAGACGCTCCTCTACTACTACTACACTTTCTCTGCACGACACTGATCTTTTTCCCTTCACAGTTGTGCACGATCATATCGTGTTAGTGGAAAAAGTCAGAAAGTTTGAACTGCTTGCTATATTTTCTTGTTTAACCTCATTTCAGATTCTTAAAGGAAATATCAATACATATCTTCCCACCAAAAATTCGATGCGCTCAGTAATTGCGCAAAAATTGCGGATCATGCCCCACTCAAACTATCGACGGACGGTGTGCATGCGAGCAGAGATTTATGGTTGCCCTTTGCGAGGTAAGTAAAGTACCTCCATAAGAAAATGAGCAGTTTTCTACCTCTGGTTTTGCAAACTTTTTCTCTTGAGTCATTACTTTACACATTTTTTTTGCTGTCGTAATATGTAACATACTTTTCTCTTTCGATGCGTGTAGCCATTCATTTTTTTCGGATGATCATGAAATAATAAAACGCCGTATTGTAAATCTGCTTAATGTATGTACCTTGTTGGAAAAAACTAAAAAAAATCCAAAAATGTGTATTGTGTGTGTGTAGGATCCGACATTATGTAAAAAAAAAAGTGGAATGAAACGAAGGTACAACAGCCAAAAATACGTGTATGCCGGTACCTCAACTTCGTAGTTTTTAAGCCAAGACAGTATTGATGATATTATGTTGGCACTAAATAAACTTGCTTTATTTCCTGAAACCGGTTCCAGTGACTTAGAAATGGAATTTTCTTCTCACATTTCCCGTATTTTCCGTACCAACGTCAATGAGTATTTTCTCGAGCCCAGAAAGTTCCTTATTGTTCCGTGGTACCCATTTTGGTTTCCGTTCTTTCCGGATTGGCAACTGATATTACCAATTTGAAATTACTTTCTCCTCCGCTCTCTCTCTACTATCTATATTGAATCCGGTTCTTTCTTAGGTTCTATTATCTTTATTTCATTCCCTGGATTCGTGGCACACGTATACTTCCCACAAGGTATAATAATACCTACACTCGTGTGTCGTGTGCAGACCCAGGCGAATGACGATGTAAGCCTATAAAAGCATCTTAAAATGATGAAATTGGTTAGCCATGTAGTACATATTATACGAAACATTATAACCGTATTATACACAGTTCCACTCCGTATGCTTCTTCTACATTTTGTGTGTCTGTGCGCTAAGCTCATATTAACGGGAGTTTATTACGGTTTCCCATTAAACTGAAAGCAGAAATGGTACCAAGACTGCCGTTGCTGTTAGTGGTAAACTACCACTACTTGTACCTGCTTTGGAGGATAGGCCATTGTTTTGTATGTGTGCATCATCCATCCCCCACGTCTCTCCTGAGTAATATACAATAACAACGCCATTGTTTCAATTCTGCAGTAACGTTCCCTTCTGCCCTGGGTCGTTACTTATTCAGTTTTTCATCTCGGAAAAGGGAAGAAGGTTGAGTGCCAACTCGTGCTCTCATTACGACTGTCTTATCTATCGTAAATTAAGATAGAATGTTATAAGACGGAGAGAGGCAGCAGGAAAACGACACAGGGAGAAGTTGGAGTGTGGAGAAGATGTGTTAATGCAGAAACATTTTGGAGAACGTTTGTTCTCTTATTGTCTCTCAGTCCTTCCTGCAATGAAATAATGGCGAGAATAACTTCATGTTTGATCAGAGAGGAAATCTGAGATCTATGAGAGGTTGTTGTATATTATGGAGAGGTAGCGTGTGTGCGTGGAAGACCAAGAAAATGTCTGTTTTGTAGAGGCTACCACGGGCTAAAAAGAAAATGAAAGAAATATTGTAAATCTAAACTGGGTCGAGAAAATGTCATTATTTCTCTAGCAAACACCGCGAGTGAGCCATTTTCATTACAAAACTTTGCCGAAAGTTCATATCTTTGTCATGTTACACGTACATATAAAAACTTGAATTTTGGACTTGTCGTATATTTGCAGTTATCTTCATATAAAGCTTTCACGCAGATGACCCTGTGTCGGAATTACACTGATTTTACGTACCTACATTTTAAGTCTGGTTTAAACATGCCTACCTGGTTTCGTTAACCTTAACAAGAATAACTTTTTAACATTTGCCACAAGGAACATGATAAAGTGGCAATTTCGGTTCATTGTTACACACAGAACGTCCGCAACATGTTAATGCTATAACATATAACGGTGGTCTTGAAACTGGGTTTTAAGAAGAAGCTTCATGAAATTTTGATCGAATGAGGCTAAAGTTTTGCTGACTTTGGTTTTGTGTAGGAGAAAAGGAATTAAATAAATATGAACTCAATTAAAAGTTACACTGTAAAATAAGAGTAAATCAAATGACATGTTATTCCTCAGTTCCACACCACGAGGGAGGACAATATACAAATTATGTAGGAGTAAAAGTTAATTTTCATAAGACTACCCAAATGGGTATGTCAAGTTGCCCCAAAAATGTCATCATGAATAACTTTCTCGAAACAGCATTCTTAACTTAGTCTAAACATTCATCAAGCAGATACCTATACACTAACATGCTTAAAAGAGTTTAACTATCCCTAATGCAAACGCTCACAATGCAACTTCGTGCAATGGATGCAGAGTAATTATGCTGATGAATGGGAGTGAAGGAGACGTTTACTTTAACAAAATGGCTAGACTTGTACATTCCTTTCCTTGTAATGTAATTCGTTGTAGGTGGACTCCTGAGTTACTCCATGCCACAGGGCAGCGTCCGCGCTGAAAATTGGGAGTTTTATGACTACACATATGATGGGATTTGGGATGGACATTATTTATCATCCGGACTTGGAGCGTTAACTGACGGACGTGTGGGTCCGACCAATTTAAAAGATGACTTTTACAAGCACGCCAGAGGTAAAGTACGCCGCTCGTGAAGGTTAGAGTGAAGGTTCTCCGCCGATCCTCCTCTACCAATGATATATTATGTATTTTGTCGTTTTCATGAAATATGAACATACTTATCTCTTATCGGAACTCCACGCACTTATGATCTCAATAAAAATTTCATAACGCCAAACTGGCATTAACACGCTTGCTACATAGCTTCGCGAGAGAATGGACTAGCCGTCAAGTTCGGAAAATTCATGAACGCAAACAAATATGGACACAGTCTATATATTCCCGGCTTTACGGGTTGATTCGATTGCGAAGGCATTTTTATGTATCCCTATCTTAAACCAAACACGATCATTATTATAGTGTAAGCTGGAAAAGTGCGTACAGCGCGAAGAGAGAACAAAGAGAAAGTGTAATCAAAAACGAAATTGCATTTTAGGGAAAGGGTGGGTCGGCTGGAAAAATGAGACTAGGAACAGCTCCGATCCTCTGGAAATAGTTTTTCATTTCGATTCAATTCGGGAATTCAACGCGGTGCACATTCATGCCTCGAACCAATTTTCCGAGGGTGTACAGGTAAGAAGAATCGTTCGTTTTAAAGAGGGAAAACCTTTAAACATGATAATATATAATAGATAAATTTTATATAAAGAAAAAAGTGTGTGAGTGGAGGAGAGAGAGGGAGACGAAGAGGGAAATGGTGTTACTTCATCGTTTTCTCAGCGGTATTTTATCTCTGAGAGTTCTTTTGCTACTAGTACAGCACCGTACATTAACATTACATTTGCCGTGAAGCTAATCCTTCTGCTGACACTGCACGTGTACCGTGCACTTTACACGCCTTCTGTGTGTGGCTGTGTGTTTTTCGTTGTATATCGTTGTGCGTAAAATGTACAAATTCAGAGAATAAAAGCACATAAACAGCATTTGAGCTGAACATTAGCGTTTTTCTCTGTCTCAGAAATAAAAGTGATAAAGACCATCATTGCATTATTTTTTGTGTTACGACTCCATTTTTGGAAGTACATAAAGTACATATTGTGTAATATGGAGACAGAGCCAGAGCAAAAGCAACCCAGCTGAAACAGTAGTAGTAGTAGCAACATCAACAAAACGATGTAGTAACAGCCGCGCCACACATGATAAGCTTATTTTGTTGGATTGACGGGGCGTTTTATCCTTTTGTTACTTGTCAAAGCTTTGAACAGTTTTTTTGTCTGTTTGACTAAACAACTTTACTGGGCTACCAAATGGATACTCATCAGCGAGATTGCATTTGACTCCTGTACGTGATGTGTACTAGTTTTGGCGTGTGCCAGTCTTTTAAATGCTTTCTTTACCGAAAGTAGTTTCATTTTATTTAATGTGAGCATACACCTTCTTAACTACTGACCATTACCTGACGCAGCATCGCCTTAGGAGAAACGATCTACTTTGTACTGTCTTTTTCGTTTATTTGTATGTTTCTTCTGTGGCTAACTTGGAAGTTATGTTTCATCATTTGTAAACTAGTTTGAGCGAAGACGATGCTCAAAACCCTGTTTGTTTGTATGGCATAGTCGTATGGTTGGTAACACCGTCAAGTGAGGCTATTTAAAGTATCAACTCTGTTTATTTTAGTGTTGGCCATGGGTAATTTCACGGCAGAGGAGGATGCAACTACTGCAATTACCACAACCCCGAGTGCCACAACAACAACTTTGACTACTACTACGGTGCAGCCCCCAAGTGATACATTCATAGCCAAACGGAATGAGTCAGAGCCGCACCAGATAGAAGTTCCTCAGGTGCATCAAATCCCAGAAGACATATCAGGTTTGGCATTGTAATTCCTTTGTTTTTTTTACTATTCCAGAGATGCACACTATGTAATACGAATAGTTGTGTTGTGGTGATAGAGCAAGTTTTACTTTCACTTCGACAAAATGGATTACCCCAATGTGTTTCCCAATATTGTATTTGCTCCCTCGCACCCCTTACCGTATTAGTAAGTAATATTGTAAACAAAATAACTCCGCAATACCGAAACTGTATGCTCAATTTACTGATATTCTGTCTTTCACAGTGTAAGTAAGTATAAAGCTGGTAATCGTCTCACACAGGCAGCAGCAGACACAAAATGTTGCATTTTATTTCATCTTATTTACTCGTCAGCCTTTCCTGGATATTTACCAAATATTTTTCCTTGTCTCTCTCTGCTCAGGCATTTTAGGAGCATCTGCTGATCGTGTTGATAAGCTTGGCTAGTTTAATTTAATTGAAGCAGATATATTCCCCCTTTTATTAATATAACAGTTGTCCTGTCCGCTTACGTATTTACCACACGAAAATATAAACATATGTTAAGTATTAAGTATATACCTGTATATATCTAACCACTAACCGCCGTCTGTTAATATGAATTTTGTGTTGTGTGCAAACACAGTGGGAGCTTCTTCTCGGGTGACTGAGGACTGGTCTGTGTCTTCCGTGGCCATAGTGGTTACCGCTGTGCTCAGCTCATTCGTAGCGATTTTGGCGGTCCTCGTGATAATCTTCACAGTCATGGTGGTTCGCCACAAATTAATAACATTAGGTAAACTGCCAGGGAGTAGCCAGAGCTCCCTCCACTACGGAGGCGCAAGTGTTAGTGTAGTAAATGATGGACTGGGGCCCAGTGTGGAATTCACCACGAGTAGCGACGACTCTCCTGCAAAGAATCTTATTAAAAGCACACAGCTATCGATTGGTGCCGCGACCGCTCCAGATTACCACGAGCCAGCACTGACGGCTACAAATTTCTCAAGTTTTAAAGGATCCACTTCCACCACCGCCAGCAACTACCACCATCGTCGGGGATCCTTCAATAATGGACACAATCCAATGGCAGAATTTTATAGCTGCTCTCTGGTTTCCAATTCGACTCCTTCCCACAATCCAGGTGAGATATAAACTTTAAAGCTCCATGAGAAAATTTGAATTTGTTTTAAAATATACATATGCGTTGTAGGCACATACTTTCTGTTGCATGTTTGGATATTCATTTCATATTACACAAACCATATGAATTGGCCCATCCGCGTATTAAATCAACCATATTAATAGTCCACACGACGTGGCTTGTAGTCCTATGCGTCCGCCCGCAAACAATGTCCAAGCTTTAAAAAATTGTGGTTCCACCGTGAATACCGTACATCATACAGCAATTTTCACATGCCTGAATGATCAATATTTCTAACCGACTGGAAATTTTGAAATGATTTTACACCTACCTTATACTAAAGTTTGTGTCCATACCTTGGATGCGCTATATGAAGCATCATGATCGTAAATCGCAACCCAATGAACTTCTTATAAACAATCTCGAACGTGTAGGTACCTATATACATTTTATTACGGGAAGGTTTGTCCAAAGAGTGGGAACTTTCAATCAGTAAGTAAAAGTTTACTACCGCACTTAAAACCAAAAGTGGTCAAAAGCACTTTTCCCTCTTCTCCCTGTCACTTTGTGTGTACTTTACCTGTGAGTATGTGTGTCTGCAATTGAAAAAGAAATGGTAAATTATGTGTGAGAAAATTGAAGGAAATGCAAAAGTTTTTTACAACTTTGCTCACAGTACGAGGGCCTAGGGAAATTGGTAAGACGTCAAATTCTCAAAAAAATTCATGTTAGAGGTGACCAATAATCCATGAATGTACCCATTGGTACTTATTTCCTCGCTTATTTTTAGGACTTTCTTTTTGTCCCACTCGATTCATCTAAAAAAAAGTGCGGTAACTTTGCAAGACTCCATCATGAAGTAAACACAGAACTGAAATGGCAGTGGCATTGATGATGGTGATGACGTTGATTCTTTTATGTTAAAGGTGAAAGGAAAACGCATGTTAGCAATCATTCTTTTCATGACAGGAGAACACAAAAGAGAAATATAGCACACAGAGTCTCTGTGACACACAAAATGGGGAGGATATACGAGAAAAATCCTTTTTTGACAAGAAAATAACCACGTTTTCCCCGTCTATTTTGTATTTTCGTATTTTCCTCCTTTACGACTAATGTTGGGATACAGTTCGTAACTTAAATGTATAGTAAGAGTGAAACTGGTGGAGAAAACCCATACAAGTAAATAACAGCTTAATACAGAATTAGTTTAAGATGTACGCGGGATAAATGTAGGTAATAAAAAGTTGTTCCTGCATGAAATCCCAGAAAAAACTTTGAAAATACAAGAGAGTGGTGAATAAAAAAGCGCGCTCGTGTGTGTACTTAATAGTAAATTCTTAGCAAATAGGTGTAGCTGTTACTTAATGCGCATATATAAACTGTAAAAATAGTTTTGTATTACTTATAAAGCGAATAATAAAACCTTGTGGAAATGGCAGTGAAAGCATGCCGAGCGCGTGGTGTAACAATAATGGTACGTACATAGTTCATACACAGTACACTCACAAGTGCAAGTGGTAGGTAAACTAAAGTAGCAATTTTGAAAGAAAAAGTTTTTTTACAGAAAACTAAAAAAAGGGAAAGAATTTCTCTCGTATAGTTTTACTTTGCTGCTTTCCTCACTGTAAAATTCCTTCGCGTAAGTCATTTTTCAGGGGTAAAGGAGATGAAGCGGGGATAACGGGGAAATAGCAAGTTAAGTGTTTTTCCACACTCCAAGGCACATACAGACACATACACAGAGACAGCCTCAAATACAGATGGGGAAAGTGTAGCAAAATAAGAATGATAAACAAAGAGAGCCCATATTGGCATGTGTGTGTGTGCTCGTGGGTTGATGGTCGTGGTTAAGTTTATTATAAACGAGATAATGCATGGATGAGCTAGTGACAGTGGCAAACGAGAAAGAGGAAGTTGTCGTTTTTGTGTGTGTTCCGCTGAATTCCTTCACGATTTCTCCCCACTTTGTAAACTGTTTTATGTGTACTTTCTCTCTATGTACGGTATGAATGGTAGTCTTTTGAATAGTAACGTTTGGGTAGGTACATTATATATTGAAGGTAGTACATTTTGTAGAAAAGAAATTTTCATTTGTGTATACGAACACATTTAAATTTTTATTCGATGTTGTGTAATATGAGTGGTTGTTGTGGTGTGGTATATTATGTGTGCGTGCGAGAGAGCATGTTGTTTTTGTCGTCACAAAAAATGATGTATCCGCATTCAACAGCCAGAGTCGCCCCCACACACAGATACAAGCAGTCAAGGGTATAAACTTGAATCGCGACGACCAGTCCAGACTACATTCATCGTTTGCATAATTTTCACATGTGTCTCCAGTCTCCGTACACTTCGCCGCCATACCATACTTGTATTGCAATGCTTTACGTCTATATCTAATGCTGCTAGAAGAAAAACGTACAAGAAATATTTCTAATATCTTGACGTAATTCGTTATACGTATAACTACATGAACTATAGCCGGCGCGCAAGTACTACATTTGTCGTTTAGTAAAGTATGTATATGGAAAGATAAAGTTATTTTGGCAAAAGTAGCCGAGTTAATATAATAAAATTGAAAATAGGATTGAAACGCAATCATCCATTGTACATAAGATACATAAATACGATTTACGTTTGCAGCTGTATATATTTGATACACATAATAAACAATATATTATTTAGAGCGTGCCGAAATTCCTTCACACAAAATCCTCCTTTTTCCATTTTAGAACTGTATCAGTTAGATTGGTTTGTTGTGTCAAGTTACAGTTACCACTCCTCCGTCGTCGTACATGGGTGCGTAAGTAGAATTCGTTGTTGTACTTCTTGCCGGTAGCAAGAAAAAGCCTACAGAAAAAAATGTACTTTCTCTCTCCAACTTTGTCGTTCAATGTTGCTGGGTGTGTAAGTATATGAGTGCCTAGCGACTTTTCTTGTAAAGAAAAAACTTTGAATGCATTCCTTGAAAGTATTTTGTATTCAGCGGGAGCAATTTTGGGATGAGCAAATAATATTTCGTCGTCGTCATGTTTTTCTCTTAAAGTCTTGGGTGCCTCTTTCCTCCTTTGCCGTTTCTTCATGGGCAAGTCTCTGCATGGTCTAGAAAGTTTGCAACTTTTTTCGTCTTGAAAGGTCCCTGTGTATTGGTTGATGACATTGAAGAATATTTTCGACTAGGGCTGATGCTCATATCGCACAGTCTCTTTTTACAGCATTTGTACAGTTATAACTTATACTGTCTTTAGACGGATAAAGAAGCCGTGGAAAACGTGTGGATTTTCCACACTTACACACACACACTCACTCACATGTACATTTCTTCATGATCAGGCTTGCCGTTAAGTAAAAATATGCGATTGGCTTTAGGATCCAAGTAGTGGCGGCAGAATGGAGAAGACATTTTCGTAGAGATACTTGATAACCAAGAAACGCTTGCATTTGAAAGGCATTATTGGTTGGTTTAATATGACGACAGTGGTATCAGTCGCAGCGCTTTGCTCTTTGTCTTGGGTGAACAGATCCTCGAAAAACTGAACCGCATACTAGTACAAACATATAAAAACGTACTCCCGTGTATGCTCTCTCGAAACCAAGTTACCATTCATCCATCTATTTCAGGCCGCCTGTCTAATGTCCTACGTGACCCATCCTCTAGTGACACTTTGTCTCTTTTCCCCCAACCTACACCCCTCCTCAGCTTATTCTATTTACTGACAACGTTTACTTTGTACGTCAGGCACCAAAATACAATATACATGCATGCGCAGCCACTCAATAGTCACTCACTCAGGCAATACTGTGATGAGGTCGGTATTTACATACACACGCACACACACTCAGTTCATAAAAATAACACAATATTATTACCTCAAGCCATATTGTACCGGTGCCACCACGGCACTGCCATGGAATATTTTTTTCCTGTCTGCCGTATGTAAAAACATTTGTCGTCTTTACTCTCTTTGTCGTTTGTTTGGAGAGAAAAAAACGACACCCTTTCCACTGAAGAATCTTTGACAGAAAAGAGAAAGGGTCGTAACACCATTTGTTGCCTTTTAGTTGGATTGATGTATTCCCTCCGCACTGGTTATGCGTAAATTCTCGTAACGTGGTTTGTTCTCATTCCTTTATAGGTCCTCATAATAATGTAACATTCTAAAACAAGCCCATTTTCAACTCCAGCCTCATCTTTTATTTCATACCATTACCAGTGCTGGAATAGTAATTTTTAGGAGAGCGTGTGTGTGTGTATGTGTGTGTGTAGTAGATGCGAGTGCAGATCATTATTCATCCTGTGACGCCAATAGGAGAAACTTTGCTTTATCTTGCGTCTTCTGTTTTACATGAAAGAAAACCCATCCATATTTCATGTTGTGGTTTCACAGCAGCATTATATAATTTTGAAAGGTTTTTTTTTTTGCTTGCAACGGAAATAATTTTCATATTTTGATGTTCACACAATTTGATTGAAATATTGGGCTGATATATTTCTCCAACTGAAAATTGTGAATATAGCGGTGGAGGTGGAGAAAGGAAAAAAGCGAGAGCACTTAACACACAGCAGGGGATGCTACTTACACAAAAGTATATACATATCCACACATTCTCTTCTTTTATTTCGTTCGTCACAGAAAAACATTTTTTATCTTTGGGCCAACCAAATAACTGTCTAATGTAATGCTCATTAAACATTTACACGTTGTATGGATTCCTATATAAGGTATAATAACTTTGCTCGTTACATGCCCACAAGCAAGCCATGTACTACCTTGGAAGACATTGGTAGTCATTATGCTGTTATATCATTCATTATCATTACGCGATTATAGAACCTCGTATACCATATAGGTAGTTAAGTGCTGACATGCAGGCATACCTTGCTTTCTACTTCCTTTTTTCTCGTCGTAGATAATGAAAGGTTAGATGGTGCAGAAAATTAGTGATGATTTTGCATTAAGTTTCCCTCATTACAACTTACAAGGAATGTTATGCGAGTGTATGTATGTACATATGTTTATAGTATATTTGTGTGTGCATTTGTTGTTCAGATTCGTGTAATGAGTACGAGTACGTGCTACCAACGGAGTTTGGCAAATTACTTCCACACCAGTTCAACAGTCCCAACAGAGTTGTGCCCCTAGAGCCATGCCAGCAGACATTGGGAAGAAATCGTGCAATTCACTTAAGATTCCGAGAGCTAGGCCTACCAGAGATTTCTCGACATCGCCTAAACATCCTGAGAAATCTGGGAGAAGGAACTTTTGGCACGGTATGTTTGTCGATACCTTTTATACGCACCTACTATACATAAACTTCACTGCTGTTCCTACGACTGACTGGCAAGAATTTTCACTTGTTCCTTTTCCTCTATTCTTTCCCTCTTACCCATACACACACACACCCTTCAACATAATATCGCTAGTTTCCTCCGCATGTTTCGTTCTACTCAGTTACCATTTTACCTATCTGTAAAAATTCATATTGGTTGTACATTCCCATAACCGTAAGAAGAACATACCGTTGCAGCGTGGTAGTAGTAACAGTAATGGTGTAGAACATATCTATTATATCTGATGGCTTACACGAAGAAGACAAGGACATTGAATTTTTTATGGAATCACTACTCCCACTTGCTACGACGACTACATCTTTGCCAGAAAACAATTCTCGGATTTGCCCAGAGACTCATGAAATTTTGACAATAATAGGTTTTTGTTGGTGAGCTGGAAAAGTGTGGCCCTGCTGACAGGCGTCTCGTCGTCGTCAAGCGTATGCTGAGAAATGCGAGCGAAAAAGACAAGTAAGTTTATAAAGAAAGAAAGTACAATAGAAAAAAAAACAGGAGAGAAAAAAAGAACATGAATTATAAATTTTTTATCATTTCAGCATCATTCCTTTCGTTGCAACTTTGGTTGTATTTTTTGGTTGGTAGTTGGTTCGCGGTGGTGGTGACGCAGGAAAGATGTTGAAATGATAAGGAAATATGGCATACAAGGACAAGAAGGGTGAAAAGTTCGTTTTTTACTGTAATATTTAATACGCTGTTATCAGAATATTGTTTTGCAGTTGAAACGAGACCTGCCTTTTCTTTTGCCACTATTTCAAACTGCATTGTGCTTCTTCATGAAGGAAATACGTATCTAGGTATCTCATATTTTCTCTCCTGTAAAGTTACCAACTTTTCCTGCAGTATAATATGCCCTTGTCACATTTTACAAGGAAATGGTTACATGTCCGGGTATATATTATATGAGCTCGTGCTGCTCACGTTATTTGCGTGAGTGAATTTGAAAGGGATTTGAACACAATGAACGAGAAAAATGACTTTTTTCACAGGTTAGATTTCATTGAAGAAATCCGTCTGTTGTCCGCGCTGAAGGATCCTAACGTTACTCAAGTCCTGGGGGTGTCTTCCGAAGAGGAGCCATGCAGTGTCATTTTGGAATTTTTAGAGATGGGTGATCTCTGTCAGTTTTTACGTCAGAACGATAACAGTCACCCGGCGTATACGGAAAAGTTAAGGTGAAATAAAAAAAGAATTCATTAAAAAGTTAGCTGAAAATCAATAAAAAGTGGATTTTATATTCCTACCTCACTACTGTAAATATGGCTCATAAAATATCCAAACTACAGTTTCACCAAAAAAGCCAACCAAAAAGGTATCCAGTCGAGGGTATATGTATGTGCACAGTAATCTCGCGCTTGCCACGTGCCTGCAATATATTGTCACTGTCATTAAACCGTAATGCTTTATGATTTTCTCATCTGCCATTCTTTGGAAAAAACAATGGTCTTTTGTATCTTCTCCTGGTGGGGTGTGCTTTTTAATCCTAAACGTAAATGTACTTATCTACTTATCCCCAATTGTTTTTGTGTAGTTTGAGTGATTTGCTCTACATGGCTGGCCAAATTGCAAGTGGAATGAAATATTTCGAGAGCAGGAACATTGTTCATCGGGATCTCGCAGCAAGGTACAAACAAATAAATGAATTAAAACAATTTAGCTAAAGGACATGGCTATTTTTAGGGAACGTAGCAGTAGAGAAAGGAGCCACCGTGACGTGTCGTTATGTCTGTGTGGCGGCGGCGGCATTGTGGTAACCGGTTGCTTGGTCATTGTGCTTGTTTATGTACAAAAACATGTACATAATTTATGTGCTTATTGCCACCAACTTTTCAATTTCCACTAGGAATTGTGTGGTAGGCCGAGGACTCACCGTCAAGGTATCTCATTTCGCCAGTGACATGGATGTGTACGCGGCGGATTATTATCGTCTTGACGGGAAAACGCCTTTCCCGGTCCGGTGGATGGCTTGGGAATCCATATTTTTGGTAAGAAAAAATGTCATAAACTTTTTTTCTCTATCACAAAAAACCACACCTGGATGATGATGATGTAAACGTGAACAGTGAACAGGCCATTAGGTTTTGATAGAGTCGATATAACCAGCACGTATTACCTCACACATACAAAACTTTTTTTTTCTCTCTCGCGCGCTCAGGGGAAATACTCAACGCGAAGTGACGTCTGGAGTTTTGGTGTAACTCTGTGGGAGATGTTATGCTACTGCCGACATTCTCCCTTCCATGCCTTGACAAATCAAGATGTCATTACGAACCTTCAGCGTTTATCTGTGGACGAGGAAGCTGATTTCTTCGAGTTCCTTGAAAAGCCCCCTAATTGTCCCAGAGATATCTATCAACTTATTTGTGATACTTGGTGCAGGAATGATGAGGATCGGCCAACTTTCTGGGAAATCCATTGTTTCCTCAGTCGTAAGAACATTACGTTTTGCACTGACATGATTAACAGGGAGTTACCGGCGTACATTGAAGCGCATGCACACGCAAATCAATACATCGTTTAGAGACATTATTTATCTTTATCCCCAATATCCTTCACAAATTTCAATAAAAAAGTTAATGAAAAAGGAATAAAAAATGGTATTTACTAGTAGACGATGTAATTATACTTACCGATGTATTGTAAACCTTGTATCAAATTGACGATTAAGACAGTATAATCTTAACTCTTTAGTTAGTTAGTACTTGTTTGTAATTATACTTACCGATGTATTGTAAACCTTGTATCAAATTGACGATTAAGACAGTATAATCTTAACTCTTTAGTTAGTTAGTACTGGTCGTACTTTACTCGAAATAGAGTAGGAAATCTTCCAGACGTTAAGTGTGTATGATAGTTGGAAAATATTCAACGATTTAATTCTACATCCCACAAACGGTAATATATGTATATGATATGATATAACATATCTTCAATCCAAGTGATTATTTTTTACCAATTTTTATTTCTTTTCTTGTAATACTTATTAACATTACTTTGTTTTCACAAATTTAAGTACGCGCACATCTTTATCGTTTATAAATGACTGACATCTTTATAATAGAGCAATATCAAGTGGTTTGAAGTAAAATAAAGTAATAATTACCTAAATAAATCACAGAAGAAATAAATAAAAATCATGTTTTTTTCTCTTTTGACGAACACTTTTCTCAGGTAAAATCTTATTATTTCATTGGGTGTATTTTTATCATTGTCTTGTGGTTTGAAAGATCTTAGTATGATTCTCTGGAACATTTCAGATTCTCCTGTTTTGGTATGTTGTCGTATAGCATAATAGTGGAACAAAAATAACAAAAGAAGTTTGCTAATCAATAACAGATTAATGAACATAGCTGAAAATACTGATGCGCATACATTTTGGGCAAGGCATATTTATCTCATATCTCTCTCATCAAGTATCTTCAAGTTTTAGCAGTAAACATTTATATAGTATAGTGATACCGAAAACTTTGATATAGATCTACTTTTATACACTTGCATACTTAAAAAGGTATGATTTGGCGTTTTTCCTGGTTGTGTAGTAGTGAGAGTGACTGACAATGAGTGCTGTCTTTTTATTATTCATTCAGGAGTATAATACGAATGGCAGATATCTCTCCGTTTGATTTCTTCAGGTAAATGTATTTTCCGTTTTTCTGTTTTGGAAAGGAGCAGCAACTGATAAACGATCAGTAATGGAAAACGCCCGTTTCCTTTCTGTAACGTTCGTTCCCCTCATCACAAGTAAAAACGGAGAGTTAAAAATTCAGTATTGATTTCATCAGTCAATGGCTGAATCGAAGTGAATAAAAATTCTTCTTCTACTGTAGATTTCATTGAAGGCATAAATATAAATGCTAACGATGATGATTACTCTTTCTACAATAGAGTAACAAGGACTTGTACTGTTTGAGGTATTCGTGCGCGCGAACAACTTTTCTTTTTTCCCTTTCCACCGCGATGACATTTGGTATGGCAAATTGGGTCTAATTTGATGCTGCTTGGTTGGACACTTGACTACTATTATTATTGAAACTTTCCAAGGTGACTTCTCTTTTTTCTTCCTTGTTCCTTGCTCTGACGAGACGAACTGCACCCAGGGCTCGATTTGCTGCTACTTTTACAATCTAAAAACCAACACCATTATACACATTATTTCCATTATGTGCAAGCCACACTAGACGTGTGCAACTCGTCGTGTGATGATGCTGACGTTCCATACGAAAATAATATATTTTTTTTCTTGAAGTTATAAAACAGTCATCTCTCTATTCTTGCTTCTATACCCATTCATCTTTCCATCAAAAATATTCTTCACCCTTTGCTTCCATTTAGAAAACCAAAAAGACAGCCATCTCACTCTCTGGAACAAAGTTTTATTATGATGCATTATTATTACAATTTTTTATTACGTTGCACACACTTTTTCATACCGGGAGTGATCGTGACGTTCATGAATTTAAAGAGCATTCCTTTATCGTTTTACTACAAGAGCTTCTATGTGCGGCCAAGACCAGTGAAATAACAAATTATTATGCTGTAGCTTGTAAAAAAGAAAGATGGGAGATGGAGAAAGAAAGAGGGCTGATGCTTGAAATGGGTTGAATTGAATAATATGTCTAGAAGGAGACTGGTTACTTTACCTTCAACACATGTTATATTGTTGTTCTCGCTGTTCGTCTTGGAAAATAACTTCTGAATATATCTATTACAAAATATACATACATACATAATATCCTTTGATCAAAATAGTACGCCAGAAAGTGTATTGATTCATACCATTGTGGTGCTAAAGAAGAAAAGGTTCCTTTTTGTGAAAGAGTTGTGCAAAAGGAGTTTGCTGCTCTACCCAAACTCAACTACCATCATCATCAGTCCGACCACCACTTCATTGTAGACATTTATATTAAAAGCAAAAAGGAGTTATCATTATGTCAAAACTGATAGGTGAAAAATTATTCCGACTCTTGGGTATTTTCCCTTTTTTCTCTCGCTACACAACAATATTGTTTATCATCTGCTGACAATGCCGACTAGTCATCGACTGGCAGATACTGGCAGCCCTTTACGTACTATACTTTAGGACAAATCGTTAAAAAAGTAGCGCCTTCTATATACATACATACATACACCGTGGCTAGGACGCTTAATAATGCTAATATGTTGTGTGTTCGTTTCGCATTAGAACATCAAGAATATTTTTCAAAACGTCAGGAACGACCACAGGGTGAACTGGGGTGATGGCCACTTAGTTTGCCATTTGTTACACATAAAAAGGTACGTCATGCAAAAGGATAGTTGTTGTAGCCGTGTCGTGGTGGCGTGGTAATGATAGAGTGGCGCACATAAGTGCCAACGTAAAACTTCATGACATCATTAGCCAGTTCGTTAATATGTGGCACATGCCCAGCTACATATCCGGTTTGGTTTTTAAGGGACATTTAATAAACTTTTGCAATGACATGACGAATCTCGCGTGGAAGTATCTCTGGGAATTATGAAGTGCTGCTGCCACCGGGGAATATAGCTTATTACACTATATCTACTACTGCCAGTGTGCTGACAGTTTTGTCGTTTTTGGATGGAACAACAAGCTGTAATAATAATGCTTGTGTCTCTTATGTGACTTGTCGCATTTTATAACTTGTCGTCTTTTGTGGGGATGTGTACCTAAGTGCGTGTGTGTATGACGAAAGATGTACCACAGTATGACGGCCGGTAGTACCTCTGGCAATAAATTTACGTAATTGTCGGATATGTACTACGTACACTGACATCATTATAAAATACTGCTGCTGTTGACTCGACTCCTCTCTGTATCTGTAGATTCCGCATGTTGATATTATAATCGCGTCAACTTTGGGAAAAGGCGCTTTTTAGTAAATTGCTTTAAGAATCGTGTATTACCACTCACGAACGAACACACCAGCTTGAAGTCGAGTTTCTTACTGAGGTAGCTTTTTACTTAAACTGGCTTGACAAACGTACCTACATACCATACCAACTTGCAATTTCCCCTTTTCACCACCCAAACAGCCCTGTTTTAATGGAGCAATCATCCTCCTGAAATGGTAGGTGATATCCAGGTTAATGTCATCAAACTGGATCGTTAACGAGGAAAAAAGTAGTGAATAAATCCTTTAATGCTCGCATTTTAGGAGCACGTCAATAAGTTGACTTGGCGTTATTCGTTCAAACTGAGAAAAGAAATAGATATTATACTGTCGTCGTACTTGTGTGTAGTACGTACTTTTATTTAACTTAGATTTCGACAAGTCAAACATTTTTTTGCTTTTTAGCAGTGTAATTATATGAAAACGGAAATCGTTTAGAGAGAAGCACAGCATCAGCAGGAGGGAGTGGAGGTGGAGGAAAAGGCGCTTTAATACCTCGACGTAAATAAGTATTAATATTAGCGCAAAGCAGCTAGAGCAATGACTTCTTTACTTCTTCTATACACTTACCCCGCACTCTTTCCTTAAAACTTCACTTGACAGGAGACATTGAGTGATCCATTCAGTAACATCTTTACTCTTTCCGATGAAGAGAATCGCTAAAAATGTGAAAATGTACACGTGGCATGATGAGTTCTTAGCCAATGTTCAATCATGTGCCTCTATTATGTATGTGACCCAAATGTACACTACCTTTATTGATGGCTATACAAGTATTTCAAATATCAAGTGCATGATGAGACTTTCTACTTTTGCTCCTTTGAGTGTTGTACCGCCTTCGTATGTACTTGACAGTACTGGAATAGGCTTGAATTATGGACAGCGTTGTGGTGCTTGACACTGTTTTCGTTTGACAAGAAAAAGTGGTGTCATTCAAATACTGATATACTGAGACGTTGAAACGACTTTACAAAAAAAGTTTTATTCCCACTTTCCTCATTCCGGGTTGCATATAATTGTCATAAAAGAGGGGTTTAGAAACTAATTTTAGTTAATAAAGTTTCGTTTCTTTGCATGTACAATGCAATACTTTCAATTTATCATGGAAATGCATGTTCGTAAAATGTATTAAAAGTCAAATCCTTGATGGATCTCACTACCACCGCTACTTCAAAACTTTCATCGGTTTTGTTAAAAATTCCACAAATTCAGCAACTTTTCCTCTTCCTTCGTATTTTAAGTGGAGAGGAAATAGTGTTTTTCTCTCTTTCGTTTCTTCAGTTTTCATTTTTCATTACAACTGTTATCAGAAAAGTAGTCGTGCAACAGAAAATAAAGTTGTCAAGTTTTCCAGAAGGAAGGAATACTATCAGCTATAACAGAGCGGCTATGTAGCATTTTCTTTTATTCTCCTGTTTATACCAACATTCCTTATACAAGAAAGCACATACTTTTAGGTATATATGGATTATGCAAAGTGAGTTGCATTTTACATTTTCTTTGGCTGAATCTTAAGCTAGAACAGAGTGGTGGTGATATGGTGGTTCGAGTAAGCAATTTTTGCGTTAAAATGGGACCCGTTCTTGTTCGTTTTTAAATGATGATCTCAACACACCCCTTATCCTTCAGTTAGTGCTGGCCCAGTGCATAATACATATATTTCTGAGAAAATTTTGTGCATTTTCTTGTTATCCTCCTCCTTTTCTTGTATCACATCACGTAGTTGTAGTACGCGTTGAACTTCATTAGAAAACATGAGCTGGCTTATTCCGTACCGTCAAACTCAGGAAATATTTTTAAGTAACATATTACTCAAGTTAACCATATAAAAATAAAATATATATTTTCCCTCACGTGCACTAATGCTATCACCATTATAATACACTTTTAAAATGGAAAATGCTACAACCTCCACCGCTACTATTGCTACTAACAAACAGATCAAGTCGTTCTGTAGTGACTTACTTGATTCCGTTTAGTAAACCTACGTAGCACACTAAAGCCACAGAAAATGACTGGAAAGAGGATGGAGACAGGAAACGGAGAAAGGGGGAAATCGATTAAGGGGGAAAGTCTTAGAAAAATGAGTAGAAAATATTGCAACGTAACAGGGGCTGTGGTGGTAGTGAAGAAGGTAGAGCTCTGGGTATTACTAGATGATGTTATTGCTTAAGCCTCCTACAACAAACTGTCGTACCCCGTGTATATACACGGATATTTTATTCATATTAAAACGAACAATTTTTTCCACGGTAAAAACTCATGAAAAAAGGAAATTGATATTGAAATCCATTTTCTCTCCTTCCACTTCATAATGCAAGATGTTGCCACACACAGGAAAACAGATACGCAGATGAAATTTCCATAAAACTGTTTGTTTTCTTTTTTTCATTCCCTCACTTTCTGGTGCTCAGTTTTCACTGCGCTTCGTATTTTGTGTATCTTATGTTTGTATGTATTGTGCATATGAACTTGTTTCAAAGTTATACGAAAACTGTGAAACCCGTTACATGGACAAATAAAAAACAAGGCACAGGGATAGCTGCAACTTATGTGCAATCATATTAAGAAACGTATATATTACGCTTAGCTTACCTGTTTTGTACATAGAAAATGTTTGGCTCTAATCGGTTTATGATTTCATCATGCATGCCACATTATTGCACTACTGTTTATTCAACGAGACTTTGGACGACGGAAGTTGCAGTTACGTAAAATAAATGCCGCAATATGGTGTGCACTAACAAACCAACAAAAGTTCAGCCTTGATCCCCATTAAAACAAGTGAACCGCACTATGGCACATAAAAGTGCGTAAATCCAATAAAAATGTCTCTATTTGCAGCAAAAAGTAATATGTTAAATGCACAAGCACTCTTGTGCCAACATTATGAATTTAGTTTTCACGCAAATATATTCATTTATTACGTGTGCTCACGTGTGCAACATTGACAGTGAAATAGAATGGACGTATATAGGGACACGTAGTAGTTTGTCTATACCTATTTATACGCACACAAATCATTACAGAATGCATCAACGACAGCAGCAGCGCTAGTGCCAATCTTATGCAACAAAAAATTCAAAGTTTGTACCATCATGTTACATGTACACACACGCTCGGTAAACTTTAAACACGTCAAGGGCAAAAAGAAAAAGTGAAAAGAAAAACAAATTCATCTCACGTCTTTCCATCAGGCGTAGGTAGGTAGTCTCAAAATTTGTAGGGAAACGTAAGAAAGTACATAAAGAAAGTGGGCATGTAGAAAACAGTAAAAGTGACTTTGTGAACGCATCCGAACCAAAAGAGTGACATGACATAATATAATATATAGCTACCTATTGCATGTGGCCAAAACATCGACATATTTTTTAGAGTCGATCAAGCACCAGCATTTATCCTGGACGAAAACCTTACAAATTGATGAAACATAAAAGCGTTCTCTGAAGAAACGGGAAGTAGCATACAAACACTGTTCACATGTGCCCACAGTGTCAGAAAGAGGGCACTGCTTTGTTGGCTTTATTTGCTTCCTTATTCGCCTTTTAACTTGGCTCGGCTGGTTATGGCGATGATAATGGTGATGCTGGTTGAACTTACAATTCTTTTGATTACTTCTCCGGCTAACTTTTTGACTTGTCAACTGCAAACATATCAATGTTGACTACGAGAGAGGGAGAGAGTAAACTCATAAGAAAATCCGGGTAGGACAGCATGTCGTTTGGAACAACAACGCACAACACGTCATGATGGGGATGAAAGAGAAAGAAAAAGGAAAGAAATGAAGCCAGCAGAAAAGGGAAATCCATTCACAGGCTGTTGAATATTATGACGGGATGACGACTGCACTGAGCTTGGAGGGTACAGTCCAAAAAAGAGACGACAACACATCTCTTCAGACGGACGGGTAAGCGAACAACCGACAACCCTTACGTTTTTCGCCCTCAGTCATTCTTATCATCGTTGTCAAGAGAAGTTTCTTCAAGTAGTCAGTTCGTTCGTACGGTAGTGGGTATACACACACATTATGTGACGCAATTTTGAGGGAAACCGTGATGTAGTCGTAATTCTATAAAGGGGACATCAAAATACAATATCATTTCTTGAAGAGGAATATCATTTTGACATGAGATTTGATATATAGGAAAATAAACGGCATTGGTTTCCCATATTATATACATACTTGTAAATAAAGTGTGCTTTGTGTTGGAGCTGCGTTGCGTGTATATTATTGGAAGTATCATAAAAGCGGACGAGGAGTGGAGTGAGAGGTCGAATAAAAAGTAAGAATAAGAAATTCCATAACTTGGTTAATATTCCACCCTTCTTCTTTGAGTTTTCTTTTCTGTGTCATGATGATGACGATGTTGTTGTTGGTGCATTGAACGCAGTGCATTGCTACACGCACGCACACTTTCAAACCTATTCAACTGTTTACTTCTCCGTTTTCCCCCAGACAAACGCATGTCGTCCTATTCCCGGGGTGTATTATGCACAAAATACGTGTTTTAGGGAACTTTTATTCTTTTGCCGTAAATACGTACCAATGGTATTCCATGCATGCGTGCAGAGGAAAAGTGCGTACTCTGCTAAAGCAATAATGTCATCTGGAAAGTATCATTCATATTCTTGTAAGAAAGATGGAGAATACCAAGAGGGTAATATGGTAATAGATACTTGAAAGAAATGAAAGGGAAATCAAGAAGGGTAAATTGTAAATAAGAATATTTTGCAGGAGATGCATTTTTATATATGCGTAGCGTGTCACTCTATAAGTCATTATATTAGTGAGACGGAGAAAATAAAAAAATAAAAACAAACTTGTGAGTCTGAGAGTTTTTTTTCTTTTTCAGTAGCAGTAGCAAAACTCTGTTGCCCATTAAAGTGTATTCAAATTCATGCTTTATTATTTTTATTATTTTATTTTGATGAGAGGACGATGACGAGGGGGTAAGTTCATGATCATCATTATTCTGAAGATCACTTCAACTACACAATAACACAGAAGAAAAGTCTACAAAGAAAGAATCGGGCTTACTTAAAAGTTAAAAGTAATCTTAAAAAAGTACGTTTCTGCACAAGTTCATTATAACACTGACTGTACTTATGCTCTATCCTGAGAGATTTGGGAAGCACGTCAGCGAATATTTAAACAAGTTAATTGGAACATGACAAGTTTAATTAAAATATTTTTGTAGGTACATACTTCTGATAATGGGCACGAATAACACAGTAATGGAGTACTTTTCGGAGCAGTAGTATTATAAATGATCCTGATCTAAGCAATTATTGTACGATGTTGTTACCCGTAAAAACCAAGATTGGAATTCTACAAAGAAAGAATCGGGCTTACTTAAAAGTTAAAAGTAATCTTAAAAAAGTACGTTTCTGCACAAGTTCATTATAACACTGGCTGTACTTATGCTATGCTCTATCCTCAGAGATTTGGTAAGCACGTCAGCGAATATTTAAACAAGTTAATTGGAACATGACAAGTTTAATTAAAATATTTTCGTAGGTACTTCTGATAATGGGCATGAATAACACAATAATGGAGTACTTTTCGGAGCAGTAGTATTATAAATGATCCTGATCTAAGCAATTATTGTACGATGTTGTTACCCGTACAAACCAAGATTGGAATACGCATTTCAAGTCGTTCTATGATGATTATTGATTTTTTATTTATGACATTGAACTTCTTTATAATTTCACTTTTGTCGCTCTCGTTTTTAGTCTTTACGACTTGGGCTTGGGCTGAGGTTTTCATTTATACACTTGGCCATGGCAGTAGGAACCGGGGGATGAGGGGGATAAATCCCCCCAAGAATTCACAGCCCATTTATATACTTGGCCAATTTTTTATATATTTTTAACGTACCCTTGTTAGGAGTATATTGTACTACATCCTTGGGTCTACTTATCAAAGTCATTGGTCACGCCCAATGTCATCGATAAAAAATCAACAATCACCATAGAACGACTTCAAGTACTATTTGAACATATTAATACATATTAACTTAACGTTCTTGATGAAATTTTCAGGCAAAACAAAAAATATCGTTTCTTTGTCATGTCGAACAGCCGTAATACCAAGTTTCAGCTATGGTTGTCATTTGAAAAAAATTGTGATCCCCATGGGGTTGACCCCAAACCCCCATCTTCGAACTCATAAAAGCTATTGAGCATGCATATCTATCGATTGGGAAAAACAGAATTTTAAAATTCGTTTGCGTTCAAAAGCTATCATATGCGTGGATACATACAGACAGACAGACACACACACCCACACAGACAAACAGATAATATGAAGATAATCTCATTATCTACTAAACTCTTTCAGTAGTTAACAAACAACCGAAAAAATACAGCAAAAAATACCATTTTAAGATTGTACCCTTGTATTAAAAAACTTAAAATTGCAAACGATGTCAATTTCCAAATTTTCTGTCATTTATATTGACTAATCCTTTAATAAATAAATAGATTTAAATTAATACTAAAACTTCTTTCTTCCACCAAGATAGTTTTTGGACAATTTCATTCCTAAAAAAACCGCTGCTTAATCGCTGTATAGAGACGCCGATGACAGCTTTGTATTGATGATTGAGTTGATAAAAACTTGATATTTTGGCTTATCAGTATCAGTCGACCTGGTGTCGATATACAAAATTTGAGCTAATTTGGATAGTTTCATTTTTGACCCCCCAAATGACCCTCGGGGGTCATTTGGGGTCCCCCAGAGATGCCACTAACCTAGGGCACCTGTGTGCCAAATTTAAGCCATTTTGGTTAAAGTTTAATTTTTGACCCACCGAATGACCCCCCTGGGGTTTACCAAATTTGCTCAAATTATATCCCAGAGATGCCACTCGCCTAAGGTACCTGTGTGCCAAATTTAAGCCAAATCGGCTGAAGCGTCTGGCCTGTAGAGTGATGGATGACGGACAGACAGACAAATACGCTAATCTCAAATGGGAATAAAATCTATCCAAATTTGAGCCAAATCGGCTGAAGCGTCTGGCCTGTAGAGTGATGGATGACGGACAGACAGACAAATACGCTAATCTCAAATGGGAATAAAATCTAGATTTTATCGGCGTAATAGCTTTTGTGAAAATTCGACGTGTGTGGGGTCAGTTGTTGGGGGGTCCTTACATCCTCATATTCATATCCATACATGCATATCCTCATAAGACCTTATAGGTATGTTCTTATTTAATCACATTCTATGTGACTATATAATTTTTCTCCATCGTTTCCGGCCTTCCGTCTGCAAGATAACTTTTGAAGGAAAAGGAATTTTGATATGTGACTATATAATTATTCTCCATCGTTTCCGGCCTTCCGTCTGCAAGATAACTTTTGAAGGAAAAGGAATTTTGAAATTCTGTTTTCGCCAATCGATATATATGGCCAATAGCTCGGATGAGTTTGAAGATGGGCATTTGGGGTCGACCCCTTGGGGGTCAAATGGGGGGTCACTTAAAATTTCAAAATATGGCATATGACTAAAAGTTGGTGTGCAGATTCATAATGGATAGTTATGATGTTTTGCAAAGTTTTACTAAAATCGGTTGACCCCTTTGATCCCCAGAGGCGTTTAATTTTTTAATCATATCATCATCACCACTAAGCATTAAGTTTAAACATTAATTAAACAGATGTGACTATTTTACAGTTTACCAAAGTTTTTATTTTCAGCTACATTATCTGATGTTTACAGCATAGCAGGATTTTTTATGTTACGTTGTGATTTTGTGATTGTAGGGTCATTTCATATCTGTTTGTGGGCGTTTAAGCGGAACACGAAAAACAAACAGGTACCAGCATAATTTTCTCTGTAGTTCAATGGAGCTAAGCATAAAAACTCCTTTTAAGGTGCCTATTCACAATTTTTGCCTATAACGTCAAACGTATAATGGATTCAGGTGCACAGGCGTTATGGATAAAATATCCCAAAAACCAATTACCTGCAACCTGTGATTTGTTACCTATAGACTAGTATATATACAGCACAATGGGAAGTTAAATTCACTTCGCATCTGTTCAAGGGAAAGGAAGCGGTGGTTTTAGTTTCGTACAACATGCTTCTTAAACTAGTCATG
>JAHZNB010000298.1:0-25224 GCA_027744295.1 Callyntrura guangdongensis | reverse complement strand
CTTTGCATAGTCCATTTGTCCATTTTACACAAACAAACATTTGGTAAAGCTGGAAAATAATACACACTGTTATGGACAAGGCGTATGTAAAATTTAATCTATTTTACTTAAACTTTTTTTTAGAAAACGTAAACACAGATCAAGTTAGATTTATTTCCTTTGCTAACTTAGTTTGTAGCGATACAATAACCTAATTTAAATCACTTGCTTTTTGTTCTCAAATGCTAACATTCACTATTCATTATTGCATTTTTCAATCTGTTTAAAATTTCAGTTTTTCAGTTGGTAAGTACATAGTATAGTATAGTATAAAAGTATTGGAAATGCAAATACCTTACGAAAAGGATGCCCTACATAAGGACCGTTTTTATTATTAATATTATTATTGTATCCCCTCCCTCATCCACGTGTTAAAACATTTTCACATTACGTACTTTTTTGTTTGTCGGGCTTGAAAAATGTACTTCAGACAGAATACACAAACTAACACTTACTTGAAAAGTTTTCATATTCCTGCCATGTACAAAAATTCTGCCTTTTTGGCTTGGCGGGTTTTGTTTTGAGCATCAGCAAGATTTCTCCTGAATTTGTATATGCTATACTGTTGTTAAATTCATTACAACAATCATCATATTACCTATGTAGATATGCAATATTAAAAAGAACGAGAAGCTTGAAGTTGTGAATACCACTCCGGGGAATAGCTTGACACTTTCCATCTTGAAGAAATTAATGGCAGAGGACACGCTGCACCTTACGCCAAATAATTTGTCAAATGAATGAGGCTGGCAGGCAGGGAGGGAAGCCACTACTGTTTCAACTACACCCAGCAAGAAAGCAAGCCAGTCCAGTAGTAGTGACATACAGAATACATACATAATGCATGCACATAAACTACTGTAGTAATAAGTAACACTGCTTTTTCCTGCCTTTTCCTGCTGTCGCTGGTTTGGAGGACTAAATGAAACAATAACAAGAGGTTAGAAACATGACAAGTCCCTATAACGAAAAATGTATCTTTTAAGCTCCTCTACGATTGTCCTACTGTCCTCCTGGCTCTCTGTTGCCAGTTCTAGAAAACTTGGAACATACTATATCCCTAGACAGACCCAGATCATGATAGCGAAGAAAAATAGTTGTGTAACAGCGCACGGCCGAACCCAATCTATTCATCCCAGAATATGCAGCAGGATTTTTTCCCTTGTGGGAGAATTAAATTACATCTTCTCTCTTTTACTGCAACTCCTATCTTATCTACCCCTTTCTATTTATAGCACTGTTACTGAAAAGCTAACGGTGGAGAAATCCGTTGGAGGTTGGAAGGGATGTAGAAGTAATTGAAAAACGAAGAAAAATCAAAACTGGCTGCTCTCTACATTAGAAGAGAAGAATACACTACCCGAGTAATCGATGCTCGTGTGATCTGAAAGACACTCACTTGATCTAAATTAGTTGCCAGTAAATTGCAAGTAGGTGAATGGTGAAACGACGTCTGTTTTCATTGGCTTTTTCAGGGGGATTGGATTAAATGATGTCAGCGCAGCAGTTAGCTAGTTTACTTTCCACGTATCAAGATAACTTGGTCTGCAACTTGAATCCCACATTGGATTTCTGGTGGACGTGAAGCTGTCGAGATATAAACATAATTTCCTGTTGTTCTACTTTAATACTTTTCTTCGTAAAGGATCATAATTTGAGTGCTGTTTGTTCCTGTGCAGAAAATACATACGTCACGCATACCAGTCATACTTTTGAAAGAAAGCCAGGTTGTCAACTGTCAACACCAATAAGAAGGAAATTAAAAGGAGCACGCTCATTCATCTTGGTGGAAAGGACATACTAATATTTATGTTTCACGGGATTGTCTTGTCCAACATGAAACAAATCCAGTGACAAAGGTTTTGTTTGTTCAGGAAGAAGTTGAATTAGGAAAAAGAAACAAAGGAGAACAACACTGCGGTATATATGCTTGGGTATTTTTTATGACACATGCTCTTGATATGATATAGTCGTAGAATAATAATAATTAACTTTAAGCCTAGTTGCGTGCGTGAATGTATAGAAAGAGAGATATTACAAAAGGACTGAGTAGGTATTGTGTTCACCGAAAACGGCTTAACTGAACAGCACAGTGTAACTCGCATATCAGCCCAAATTCCTCTACATTCCTCATTAAATCCTGAAAACATTCAGACTGTCCACATTCCTACATTCAACCTTTCATGTTCACGCTGATACCACTAAATCATCCAAGGCAAAGCCTTCTCCACACCAAAACAGAAACTCTCGAGCATGGTGGTGGTGATGATGGTGGTTGGAAGGAAAACGTAAGTCAAAGCCAACAGCTACGGTAAAATGATGGGATGAAAATAGAAAGCAAAATAATTTTATCGTTTCTCTTCAGTTTATGTCTACTTGACTGCTGTGTGTGTTGTTCTGATTGTGAGGGAAATGAATGGGGCACCTGCTATGTTAGGATTGAGAAGAGTGGCGTGTGTGTTTTCCTAAAAACTCCTTTGGTTTACTTATTTGGTCCGGTTTTCTAATTCCAGTAAGTTAATAGCTCTCCACCATTCATCCTCTAAACAAAACTTGTGATACATGACAATATATTAATTCTCTAGAAGCAAGGCGTGAAACCCATGTTAGCTGGTGGACTACCCGAAGTATGCTCTTCCCTTGAAGTCAGTACCAGTCTAACGATAAGTGGTGATAGTGATGATAGGTAGGGACAGTAATGGGGAACTCGAACCGTTATGCATATGCCATATACAAATAATTATACGGTATAAGTCTACTGCTTGGGAGGAGATCTCTGTAATCATATAATCATAAATCTACCTACATGCTTATGTTGTGTTTCAAAGTGTCCATGCCTATCTATGCTAACAACATAAAAGTAAAGTGTCGAAACATTAAATGAGCTATTAAAAGTTTGCTCTTTGTTTTCACTTGGTATATGCATATTGTACAAATATATCACGTTTTACACAACACATGACATATAGGACAACCTTGATCCCCTGTGCTGCATTTCTACATTCCTTTTCTTTCACAGACATAACTATGTGATAGAATGGTGATATTATCTGACTATGATATTCCAAGGGCTGGTCGCGTGCTGGGACTTGGAAGCAATAATTCCGATTGTGTTATGTAGGTGAAGGCATGGAGCCGAGAGATCTCCTTACTTCTTTCTAGCGTATTGTAAATTAGTGCACATCATGAATCATACCCCATGACTGCAGTTAACCATGATCGTTCAATAATAAAAACATTCAACTTCCTCGTAAAATTCTGTTTTCATCTTTTTAGTTCCAGCGAATGTCTGAAGTGTTATAATTTATGAAAATTTGGAAGATGAAACAAGATCAAAAAATTAGAGTTACCGTATAATTACCAGATATCTTCAAAAACCATGCAAATTTTGAACTTTTACTAAACGCACCTGCTTTTTATTAGCATTATATGCGATTTGGTACTTGACTGATCAGCTTAACAGAGGCAAGTTTAACGCTATTTAGAATGTATTATTTTGTGTAATGAAAATGAACTGTTTGATGTTTTCTCTTTCCCAGGATGAGTATATTTTCCGCATTTCGTAAAATAGATGGAATACATTTAACGAATTTTTCTGAAGATGAAAAAGAAAGAAAAAAAATGTACCTATTATGTTTACATATAAAAGGCAAAAGGCAACATGTAATTCGTGTGCATGACTGTGCACAAATGTGGTTTACAGGCAGATGCTACAACTTGTAGTCCAACCGAAGCCGAGCAGTTCCATCACCCCTCCCCACTCTCTCTCTCATCTCTGCCACTTTCAACAAGTCAGACATTTAGTCTCTGTGTTACAGACTGCATATTTTCCAATGTCATCAAGAAAGTACATATGTATATGCTATGATTAGGGCCTTTCAAAAGCATAAAAGGCATAAAAAGCATAATGAAGAAATAAACTATGAAAGGCTTGCTAAATAAGCTTTTCATGTGTTGACAAAGTGCTATGATCATGTGGTCTCTCTAGGTTCTTTCACTTATGATGCCATGGAGTGCTGTGGTTTAAATATGATGATGAAACAAATTGTACATTATATATAACGCACACACCAAACATAGGAGCCTGCAGAACCCAAAATTTTGACAAAGTTCAAACACAAAAAAGTCCACAATCCACATAAACATGCAGGAACCTACACACAAACGAGTGCAAAGGGGCCTTTTATAGGCTACCTAAATTATTAGCTGTTACTATATGTAACTTTGAACTTTATGGTGTGTGAATTATGACTCTCCATTTGTCCTCAACCAGTCCTCCCGTTTTTTTTCTGGCCAGGACTGTCCTTAAAAGCATGCAATATAATGATGTACGTCTGTGGTGGTAATGTCGTGTGTTTTCTCGGTTTTCTCTCCCCTAGATGTTTGCTACCATATATCATGTTACGTAAATGGCTACAGTTTGTTCGTCGCTCATATTTATACACAGGTCTACCGATTTTTTATCATTATTCTAGCCCAGATGTTAGAAGGTTTTCTGGCTATCATTCCCCGCTGCTATATATCAAGTCCACGCGTTCGTAGTGGTGACGTGAAATATCTGTGAGTTTTTATATAGAAACGAGATGTTTTTTATATATAGGGAAGTCTGTATTGTATGTATGAAATCTTTTGGGTAAAGATAACCTCAACTGATAAAAATGAACATAATACATGATACGCCTTTAATAAAATATGGTAGAACAGCAGCAACATTCCTATTTCTATTGTGATAACACATACACACACAAAGATAACAACACAACGTAACGTGTGACGACAATATAGGCGGATAAATGAAGGCAAGTAAAATATTTTCAGGTTTTTATTGCAACCAAATATTCTCATATAACATATAAAACTTGTGTGCGTTAGTGTGTCTGGAAAGAAAGTGAAAAGAAGCAACCAGTGCGAGTGAAGTGTTTTTACTAAGATACCCACTCAGGAATTTCTCAGAAATTGTCCACATGAAGGAGAAAGGTATACATATTCAACTCGGTGTTATGCATTATAAATGTTTTGTTATAATAATGAGCATAAGCATGTAAACATGTAAGATTCTCTACCAGAGAGTTGGTAATGCTTTCAGAAAGGAAAGTCAATATTGAGGAGGAAATATGAGGAACTAAAAGGCTACCCACATTGCATCGCAGCAAACGCACACACTTTTGTAGGAGGGCTAATAGCAAAAAATACTGTGCACTTGTTCAGTATCCGGAAAGTTTCGTTACGCGCTCCTAACACAAGGAATCTCCTCTGGAATCTCTTTTGGCGAAACAAGTCGACACACGAGAACTGTGTGAATTGCACATAAATACCATATGGCTCTGTCCCATTTCTCTGTTGGACCTACATTCTATACAGCTTGGCAAATGCCTTTAGTCAAATTATGGCGATAGTGAAAGCGGCTGATTTTCCAGCTTTTGGTAGTGTGTATCAACGAACTACTGCCTTGAATTCAATGGTGACTCGGCCATCCTAGCGAGTATCTTCATAATGGTCGCCATAATATTTACGCCTTTTCCTTCCGCACTGGTAGGAGATAATGTTACTGCTTGCATACTTTTCATAGACATCTTGTTGTCTAGTACTTTCTGTTGATTAAATTCTCTGTATACAGGAAAAACCACACAAAGCTAAACGCACGCACAGGATGCACAATGAGGAGGAGATGATCTACTACGAATTTCATCTGCTTCAAATGTCTGGCTGTAGACAACAACAGGTGCAGGTTCGTTGTTATTTTGCACTACACGTAATACCAAGCACATCCCCTGCAGTATTAACACAAGAAGAGGGTTGGCGAATAATACAAGACATCTCGAGGGATATTCTTATTCAGCACAAGGATGTGTATCCACGTATTTTTTTAAAAGGCTAAGGGTTGTATGCACTTAAGTCGTAATGTAAAAAAGGCTTGAAAAAAACTAGTAGCTAACTAGTAATGTGATAAAATATGTATGTTTTACACATACGGTTACGAGTATTTATAGTTTACAGCTGCTCAGAACACTTAGGAGACCAAAGACCTTATATGGAAGATTGTTTGGAGAGTGTAAATCGTATGATATAAATTATACCCCGGACACAGTTTTCCCACTGTAAAACACTTGTCTGGTCACAGCTTTTCATTGTTATGCCACATTTCTCCTATCTACGGGGTCTAAAACCAAGCAAGGGAGTTATCATGTTTGGTGGCCACAGAATATGGGAAAAAGTAGTCAGACAATCTTGCTTTTTCATTGCCTTCTCTCTCTCTCTCTCGGTTTCATACAGCACGTTGTTTGGTGTCTGTTGGCGGAGGGGGATGGAGAGAGTGTATTTTGCATGTTTGAGATTACTGTTTCCAGCCTTTCGTTTCGGTTTACAAGCAACACTCTTCTTGGCACACACACATAAATGCTAAATACCTACGTGTAGACAAACTTTGCATGCAAATGTGTTTTTGCACGTATGAATGAATAATATGGCAAATTCAATAAAGCAACTTTCTACAACCAACTTAGGAATTTATCCATTGTATACTGGGATTTTAAACCCTCCAGTCTTTTTACCTTGCCGTGCGCTTTCACTTTCATGATTCCTAGTTAAAATGAACAGCAATCTTACTTATCAAAAGGTAAACTATGAAAAGTGTAGCACGTAAAATGAATTTGGTTAGTGGAATATGTCTATAAACTATTGTATATACAATTTTCTGCATTCCCCTTCCTCTCTACCTGTTTGGCTTTACCACAAGAATTATTGCTTTTTTCTATAATTACTTCTTCCCGGCAAGGTTGAACTTGGCCTGTCTGCAAGAGGGTAATATTATGCATTCTTTACACAAAGAAGAAATACACTACCTCAACTTTGCTATAAAAATATATTCAAATATTTAAATAACGAAGTCTCGAGTCTTGACCTCGTCGTGTAATATTGTATACAGTTTTGAAGTTTTTCCCGTTGTTCTGTTCCACTTAATGGAAAATGTAATTTTGTTTACTATGAACTCTCGAGTTCCCTTCATAAAAAATGTTACGAAACTCTTTTAAGACAAAAAAAACTTTTTGTGCTCTGTGTACCTTTTAATGACACTGGTATACGTAGTTAAAGATGATGCTGGCCGGGTATATGTAGATAACTATATTGTCTTTTCATACGTACTACGTACATAGTACATATCAGAACGAAACAGCACACAGGTAGGTGTTTTATTTTGTACAGTTTGTATGCATGTTTGGAAACAAGGTTCAAAACACACAGATTGGTGTGAAAAAGCAAGGATTTTTGAGTGTAGCACGCAGCGAAGGGTATGTTGAAATATGCCTCTAAAACTAAAGGAAACAACGCTGAAAATTACTGGTTGCGTAGATGTCATATGAAACGTAGTTAAATTGATGACAACATTAACTCATGCACGCATCATGTCTCCTTTATTCAGACAACTGGAAAATTAACATTTTTATACTTTATAGTTGAATATTTTCTAGCGAGAATAGTTTGTGTATGTAGTAGAACGTGCAACGGTATTGCTCAATCTAATCCCGTTCTTGTGTTTGTTTTTTTAGGACGAAAGGGTATGGCACAAAGTTGTACTCTCAACTTCAAGACAGAATATTGAATATACCACTATAAATTGGTGTACTAGTCAATCATCTATTCGTCGGAGTCGCTGCCGAGAGACAATTCTGTCTATTCAGCGTTCTACTTACGTTACATAAGAAATACCATTGAGACTGGCTCCAAAAATGACTACGACGATGATGGAATATATGAAATGTAGTCATGGATATGAAGTGACTGCGTTGATGATGTAGGCCTGCGTGTCATTTACTTTACCAAAGTCACTTGTACATGCCATGACAGCATTGAAATACATACCAAACTTGGAGTGACTTTCCCCAGTTTTCTGACACTTTATTGCCTCTTTGTACTTTCGACTATGTCTCTCTAACGATCAATAATTCTCGTTCAGTTTGCATAAAAAGCATCATCCATACAGTCACGATGACGGCACAGCGACAGAGACAAAATTCCACTTTTCACTGAATATCAGCAATTTTTGTTTTTGCTCAACACAAAATCGCTATCCCACAGATGTTCGCTTTTATATGATAATGATAATCACGTTCATCTTGTATATATAATCATGGAATCATCATGGAATGCTGTACTCATAGCTCTATACTTATATTCTTCTCTATGGCAGTACTGTATGTTTTTTAGTACGAACAGACAAATCTTTCACCAGAGAGAAACTTAAAGAAAAAAATGGGAAACGGAATACCGTAAACTTTTAAAATGAAAATCAAATACCTACTAAATATTCACAACTCGTTTGGTCCAATTACTACCAACAGTAAATCATTGCCTCTTTTGTTCCCTTTTAATTCTAGTTTTATGACGTAAAAATGAATGAATGTGTTTTAATTTCATAATATCCCCAACGTATCTATCTCTTGACATTCCAGCCACCCAGTAGCCATCACCTGCTTAGTGTCCATTAAACGGTAGTGATACCGCCCTGTAACTAGAAAGGAATTTTTTTTACGTTAATTGCGTATGTCCAAGTTCCCCTAATTTATTTAGTAAAAAGTTAAATGAAAGCCACCTAGACCAAAACACGCATAACCACACATACCAATGTCGGGTAGTCGGTATGATGATCACACAAAGCATTCAAAATATGCATTTACATATTTTCTCAATCAAGGAGTCCCAAAACACAAACGACCATTGCCTTTTGATGTGCTCAGTGCACACGAGCAAGGCATTCATAAAAGGATTTTTGAAAAAACAAATGTTTGATCCGTATTCCGATAATAGTAGCAAAACTAGTTAACTTTAACATACCCTTTCTCATTTTTATACTCTTAAATAAGCTACCACGTCATCCCTTATCATCAGCAATATATCAAAAAAACCGAATAGCTTTGTAAAAATGACGACGCAGTAGGAAAACCGGCTAGTGGGGACAAGAAACAAAAACGAGTAGCCACACAGCAGAAAAGGACCGGGCTATAAAAAAAACTTATATCTATATACTTATTCGATGATTTTTTCACAAACGCCTGAATCGGCTACTTGTGTTAACGCTACTGCTGTGTGGTAAAAAGATATCAAAAATTTCTCTCTACCACAAATTTGACCTATTGTATGCCTTTTCTGTGGCATTTGATTTGGCATTTTTTCAGGATTGCTGAGAATACAATGGATAGCAAAATTCATTGTTTGTACTTACAGAAGAGCCAACCTTCCGCATCATTCATTAAACAATTTTCTTCCCCAAAAGCAAATGAGTTCGACCTTACAGCTTCAAACATAATGATGATGATAATAGATAGACCTATTATAATATACCATTGTCTCGCTTGATGTTCTTAACGAAAAAAGCTTCGTTTGTAAAACGGTTGTACAAGAGCAAAGAGTTGTCAGCTCTGTGGAAAAGGGCAGCTAATGGTGTACCCAAAGCAATAATTCAAACAAGATGGGTAATGAAACACTACGAAATACAATGCTTGCACACGCGCTTCTATTTTGTAAATGCATAACCCCACACAAGCCAACAGGAGTTGCGATAATGGCAGGCCATTTAAGAAAATAAAAAATTATACTCATGTTCTACGTGTAGCAATTGTCTTGTGATCCAGTCAACCAAAGGTTTGGAAAAATGATGAGGGCCAGGCAAGTCGAATTATTCAACTCGATACACATGGTTGAGTTCAGAGAGAGGTAGTTTTTTATAACGTTTTTAAGTGGGCCTGCATCATCACATCAGCAAACAGTAGCAGTTCTCAGCATTACATTAAATATTCATTCTACAAACAAATCCTCCCGTCGTCCACCACAATGAGTAAATAAACATTCTCGTCATAATACCACCACTCACTTCCTGCGTGTTTCTGTCTTGACAGGGCAACAACAACAGCACAAAAGTGTGGAAGTCGTTAGGTTATTGTGCAACTTGGAATATAAATAGGTACGTATAAAAGAACATTTATTACTCGTGGTTTGTTCGAGAAGAGTAATTGAAAAGAAAACTTATTTACTCAAGAATGCCAGCAATGCAATTTCAGCTTTTTTACAAAGTGGATATTTTTGGTGTTGAATTCAGCTTGTTGTTTTTTCTCTACGGGACCTTTGAAACAAACGAGAAGGCCGGTTCTCCAGGCGTCGATCGGATGGAACTCACAGCGGTATATGTAATAGACATTAGGAATGGAATGGCTACTGTTTCGTGAGGATGTGCTTACTCATTGTTTCAAATGGGCAATGATGTAGACACAACATGCAATTGATAAATTTGTGTTACACTACACCAGCGTGTTATTTTACCACCCTGACTGTGGACCGTTTGTATACAATAAAAATACAAAGGAGAATCCAGTAGAATGCTACCAAGAAAACGGTAAAAAAAGGAAGGTAAAGTGTGGTGAAGTGATTAAATAAGAGTACGTCGTGGTCGTACGTGTTGTCGAAAGGAAGAAAAGTAAGTCAAAGGGAAATGAAAGCGGCACAGTTCAGCTTTTGGTTTCGTTCACGTTAACTTAAAAATTAAAAATCTTACTCTATTTAAAAATGAAATAAAATTTATAATTTAGAAAGTGCACAAAAGTTTCAACTTGGAAATTGCTTTTCCATCATTTCATCAGCAGGGAATTTTATTTTAAATATAAGAGCTAATAACGTAATAATTTATTTATGAGAACGAACATTATTTCCAGACACGCTACCGACTTGTATAGAAATTATCTGGTGTATGTCTTTATGTCTTTACTCCCACGGGTCACACAGCTATTTTCTCCCTTTTTACCCAGAGAGTAGCATGTGACTAACGTTGTTTTACTTCGTAGTTTGTTACCAAAAGAATTACAAGTTTCTCTTACAAGCCGAAAGAAAATACGATACTTTAAGTAAATATGTGCCTTTCAATATTTCATGCCCCTTAGAAAGACGAATCTGTTTCCTTTCTCAACTCCTATTTATTTTCTCACTTAAATCCCAGTGGAGACTAGGCCATAAGTAGTAAGTTATTGTGTTTGCTCAAAGTATTTTCTTTTATCATAAAATTACACTTTAAATTTTCTCGCCGCTCAGTCATCCAGTCGGGAAAAGCAGCAGCAGGAGCCAGTAGCAGTGAGCCGTGAGTCGAAATAGATCGACTGACCTCAAAAGTAAGGCCATGCACACCAAAGCCACTGTGTGAATATTTTAAGAAATTTTACATCAAAGTTTCAACAAAGCACAACAAACTGTTTTATACTGCATCAACTAGTAAATAAGACATCGTACAAGGTACAACATTGTAAAGCACGTGCCTTATCACTCTATCATAAAATGAACAAAGTATAAAACAATAGCTTGAGGAGAGTACACTGTATAAAATATTCCACATGAGGTTGCACGCGTATGGGCATCATAACATATTAAAACTACTTGTCCACGCCGGACCTCTGCTAAGATGGCATCTGTATTGCCAGTATTAGTACCACAATGACATCAAACTAAAGCTAGCATGGAAAACTTGGGAACAATGTACCAAATGCTAAGTTTGACCTGGATTAGTGTTGATCTCTCTCTGCAGCCCCCAAGGGGTGCCAAAATTTCTTAATATGTTTAACGTTTCCCCATAATTCCGATACTTTTATTTAGATAGAACGGAGCTTTCGGCAATTTTATCTCAATTATCGTAGTTGTTATAACGTACATGAACATAACCTCCAAAAGGGAGTCCAGAGGGATCGATTCACTTCGTTCTCGTCAAGATTTATAAATTTCTTTAAGGATACACTGGGCAGCTATAGACTGCAGATATACTTTCAAACAATTTTGAAAACTCACAACCACACGAGCGTTATCTGTTTTCCTTGAACTACAATAAAGTGAACTTGTTCCTCTGTTATTTGAATACGGCAAACTTTTGTTGTTATTATTCGCGTATGTGTGTAAAAAAGTGTAGGATGCAGGGAAAAGCTGCTGCCGCCCTGTAGATATCCTCCAGCATCTACATTCGCGATCTACAATTCAGTCCAGAGACTTTTAGTCTGATGTAGCGTTATGTTCTCTTCACTGCTCACTTGCGTCAGCTGTTACAAATTCGAATGCGCATACATAATGAACTTGATTTGAATGCATTGACAGAAAAGCTTAAAGAACGAAGGCCTTTGGCTCTGCTCTCTGCCTCACTCGCTCGCTCGGCACAGGTATTATATTGGATTTTTCACAAAAGAGGCTATGGGCTCGTGGGAAAATAGAATCCGCTCTTTCTTTGCATGTTTTTATTCATTCATTCATCCGGATCATTTATTATTTAGACTGATTTGGACATCTGAATAGAATCACTAGCAAAATATTCTGCATAATACTGATACACTCAGACACGTAAATTTTGTGTCCATTCTTCGCATTTCTCTGTAAGCATTTCCATTTTCTAACAAATCCTGGTTAAATTTGACATTTCCAATAAAAAATGTCACCAACAAGAGACCAGACAGTGAACTGCGCTGTTTACTGCTCTCTGTCGTTGTCGCCGTAGCACAAGGACCAAGGTCTGACGACAATGGATTACTTAAGCTAAACATTACCCTCGTAAGTACTTATAAAGAAAACAGATTTCCTTTCTTTACTTTCTTTCTGCTACTTTTATCTTCATGCAACTTTGTATTGAGAACCGCCAGGCTCCAAAAATATACTCAATTCTTTTTCTACGCTACCACCTAGTACTAGGTCCGCCTTTCCATGTTCCGATTTTGTAAAAATAATGCACGAAAAAATATCAAAAAATTCAACATTATGTTGATATGATTGCAAATATAAAGAATTAGGTATATGGGCATGATGCACGCATAATAACTATTTTTTCCTTCTTGTGCAACGACAAGATTGTGAGAAAGGTTTTCCCAGAAAGAAACTGGAAAAAGCCGCTACGGCGGCTGTTACCACTTTCTTTCCCCTTTTCGTCGTCTGCTTCCATTCTTTTGACTAAAATAACTTCAATCAATTTTTCGTCCTTTCGAAGCATGCACATAAGAGCTAGAGCGACGACCAACTCTCTTTGCTGATAAATTCTTAATAATGTTTCAATGAAAACTGCTCCTACTGCCTTTTTCGTTGCAGTACAAAATCTTCCTGTCCTGTATAAGTACACTGCTATCAACATTCTGCATTACACTGTACCATCCCCGTCACCCGCCACCACCACTACTACTTTCTTTTTGTAGGCACACATTGTGATTGTGTTGCGTTGGCTGATAGAAAAAAGTTTGCATGAAAGTTAGATGCTCTACTCAACGCACACACATTAAATATAATACAATTACATGTATATAAAATACACAGCTTTTGTGATCACCATTTCCCCGTGCCTTCATCATTCACTGATACCGAAAAGGCATACGAGTGAGTATCTAATTCACAAAATGCGGGTGGAATAAAAAAAATCTTTCAAAGCAAAGTAAACCCACGCTTCTTGTTGCCGAACCCTTTTTGTACATCTTTAAGCAATTTCTTTAGTACATAAAGCTTTTTTCAGGGATTCCAATACAAGCTACTTGGCTCTCAAAGGAAAGTTTGATCGTATACAACAGTTCTCTTTGGTGAGAAAAGAAATACAAGACTGTAAGGTCACTAATGTGTAAAATGGAAACATGTACGCTTTCTCTAGGCACTAGGCATCACTATTGCCTGTGATTAATATTTTCTAACTCGTTGCCCCACTGCCATTTTTCGCATCCTGTTTCACAGTTTCGTTTTGATGATATGGTATACATATATACTCGTATTCCAATATGTATGTTTATATCTGCTCCATTTGCGTTGCTTCATTCATGTTTGTAGTTGTCTTAAGGGTAGAAACCAGAAAACAAGCCGTTTTGTTTTGGTGGGGAAATGCTTTCACATGTAAGTGAATTACGCAAGCTAAGACTTTGATGATTGCAAGCGGGCAAGAAAATTAATGAACGTTGGAGAGGAGGAGAGGGAGGAAAGAGAGGAGATTGCTGCTTTGCTATCAAAAATTATGCCTGCCTCAAACCCCATCCATTGCAAAATTATTCAGGACTTTCATTAGCAGTCATTTTTCTTAAACGTTCTCGACGTTTTTCTTTCGTTTAGGCCCTTCACGTGTCTGTTTCGTAAGAAATCTCTTCTCTCTTCCATCTCCGCTTTGGGGAATGTAATGAATTTATTTCATTTAACAAAATGGGGAAAAACAACTTTACTTCCACTTTGTGATATGGTATATATTGCGCGTTGCACAACACAACTTAATGTGAGTGAAGTATAGAAATAACTTAATTTAATCTCTTTCTCTCCTGTCCTTGTTGATGTCCTACTTGATATAATAGTTATTTGGTACAATGTATGTACGTCTGCGCGGACTTTTGTACATCATACTGACAACAAAACTACACAGCTATTCTCTCAGTTAAAGTTTTTAACTTGATCCACCAGTTCCTCATTACGAAAGAGTGATCGCCTCGGCTTCATTATTTGTGATTTGACGATTTTATGTTTAAGAAATACAGAAACTGCGCCATAAAGCTGGGTGAGTAAGTATTCACAAAGATATCTTTTTTTATCTTAAAACATTTAGTTTTTTTATTACACCATCCCATTTTTCAAAATATATGTTTAAGAATATATTATCTTGTATACATTTTTGCAGTTAGTTTAGTATACTGTGTACAGAATGTGTTTGCTCACTGAAGAGCTATAGACTTAATAAAGGACGTTGTGAAGAGCTGAACACTTGGAGGAGGAAGTTGACAAAGAAAATCTAAATGAACAGTTGAAGGGAAATCACAATCAAGCTCGCTCGCACAGCTTGACAAAAAGGGATTGCAAGTTATTCCAGAAGAAGTAAAAAGAGAAAATAACGTATTAATCCGTACATACTTGTTTCGTTTTTGCTTTGATTATACACGACCACATGTATAAAATAAATACCTACACGTATAGCAAACATTCCTCTTATTCTTTCTTATTTTACAGAACAAACAGAATTGCTTGGTACATCCAGGGAACCGGGAATTGGAGTGTTTTAAGGAAAAGGCAGGATATTTATTTTCTAGAAACCCCTTTCACTCCAACAAAAAGGGAAACGTACGCTTGAGCTCATTTACTACTTTGTCGCTAATGAAAATAGATTGAATTTGAGACAGAGAACGGTGGGTATATACCAGAAACACTGGATATTACAAGAAAATGTATAATGCTATGATGTAAGAGTATATGTTTATGGCGACTCAATTTTTATCTGTAGCTGCCCGCTTTTCCGTTTTCTCTTTACGCGCCTTTTTTTCTTGTTCTCCTTTCTACGCCCAATTCCTTCCGTTGTTGTATGTATGTGTAGCGCAGAGCAGGGAGGGAAAGAAATACAGCGAGAAAGACAAAGTGTGTATTACTCTGAAATAACAACAAACTACTTTGTTATCCAAGATACAATCTTACAACACGTATTAACGAATTTATTGTTGCTTCAGGAAAGAAACGGCTTTGGTTATACACTATCCTATACCTACTACTATATGTACATACTCACTGTCACATATTTTGTACGCTTACATAATGCAATCAGTGTTAATATACATCCGTACCTAAGAACAAAATACAGCTTTCCTCTACTTTCTTTTTTGGCAAAATTCGCGACTTGCTAAAACACACAGCAATATTGTCAAATTGAGCCTTCGCAAAGAAGAAGGCAGACTACAATAGAAAATTATTTTGTTTGTAGGTATTTTTCTGCACCAACACGCGATAAGATAGTAGATACTAAGCTACTGTATCGTATAGATTTTTTTTAGGTTTATGTGTATTTTTAAATCCCTGGTGCTTAATCCATTTTTGTTCTCCACTTTCTTATTACTTTAATTAGTCTTAAAAGTTTTGTTGAAATATAGAAAAGTGGAGTAGCGCGCGGAGGGTGTAACTCAATAGGGATTTTATTTTTTAGGGATAGGCACTGGAAATTTAATTGTGATTAGAATGACTATTTACTATGCGGAAATAAGATACATGTAAGCTTACTTTTCACACAAATTCCAACAATACAAACCATTCGGGTGGAAATTTGCTGTTCAAGTATCTTCTCATACGTAAGATGCTTTTTTTCAGTGAGCAGATTTCTGTGGGTTGTTGAGAAGAGTTATAAAATAGCGCAGATATATTCACGGTTTTTCACCATTGTTTGAGTCCATTTCTGTATTGTAATTTGCAGAAACTGCTTAATTTCCCAGAACTGGTATTCAATTATTGTTTGTTTGAATTTGGCAATAATAGTAGTTAAAATACATTTTTTACTTCTTATTAAATTCAGTACTAACACTGGATGTAAACCTTGTTTTTGGCCAGACAACACGCACACGCAGATAGTTGTTTCCTAGAATGAAACTACTCATGTAGGCATAGAAGAGATGAGAACTTTTAGTGTTCACCCTTATACTCACTATATACTGTATTCACATAAACCGGACAAAACAAATAAGACGCCGCACTGATTCAACTGACGAGTCAGGGACGTGTTTGTAACACACCAAAGTTAAAGTACGGTGGGTTATACTAAATCAACTAAACACATAGCATGTATACAATGAAATCAACTAAAACACGGAACGATGACGAACAAAGCTTAGGGAGGAAGTGAGGAAAATAGTAGTATTAATAACAATTTAAATAGTAATTAAGTTTAAGAATAGGTACTTTTTATGTCCCAGGTTATATTTTATTTCAATGGAACCCACTGGGCTTTAAAAAACTACGTACTTGTATTGAAGACTTTTGGCATGTTACAAAGGAGTTCATTTCCTTGTGAGTATTTCTGATCGAAGCTTGAAGTTTAGTGATGGTATTACAACAGTTACTTTCTTTCAAAGCAAATAATAAATATATAATGAACTAGGAACTTTGTTTTGAAATTTAATTTAAATAAATAAGGTTTAAAATGAGTAAATAATAATAACGTCTTCAAATTTATTTGAGATTTCAAAATATCCTACTAATTTGTCCTTCCATAAAATGTTTCATGTAAATACATTTAACTAATAGTTAGCTTAACACTCTCATATTATGTAACTTAATTCATCATTACCACTTAACACACGTTTACGACTTTTTCTACGATAATGCAATAANTTTTCTACGATAATGCAATAAAACTTTGCCAGAATGGTTCATTTTCTTTTGCCACTAATAAGGCAATGACTGGAATGTATCGCAACTCAATTTCAAAACATTATTTATTTTTCTCATGGAATATAATTATAATATTCAGGATTGTGCCATATTCATCGTTATTTTGGCTGTCTGTAACATCTTTAAAAGTTATTTTCCTCTGTAGTTGTACTATAAGTGCAGATATGCTGTGAGAGGATTTGTTTTGTGTAGAAACGAAGAAAAATATAATGAAAGGGAAACATACGAAGTACAAACGTGAGGTACACGGTAATGTACCGTTTCGTAGGTAGTAGAATTGGAGCGTGGAGATGGTTTAGGGGTATCTATACTTTAAAATAGGTATCAATCTCGAGCTGTTTTCAGGATCGCAACCCGTATGTTTACTCAAAATGTACTATTTTCCGTTGTGCCCAGGAGCTACAATTTATGGGCGTGAATAACACAGTGAAAGCCTGTCTGCAGAAAAGGTACGGTATTGAATTTCTCTGGAAGTCTCGAAAAAGAACAAGTTTTCAAAAAGGAAAGTGAAAGATATGTACATACTAATATTGAAAAGACTACGTTCAAAGGCGGGGGCTCATTTTTTAAGGGTAACCACAAACGCACAGCAGTTTTCACCTCATGAACAACATATTTTAGTATAGCTTTTATCCAGATAAAAGTTACCTATATCAGTGCCAATATACATAATATTATGAGGAATGACGACGAAGCAAAGAAAAAGTTCAAAGAAGATTTCCATGAAATATGGATGACCACGCGTGGTGGGGTATACACCACACAGAAAAAAGGGAAGAATAAAACAGCAAGCAAGGGAAGAAAATACCGACAAACTGCTTGTGTGACATTGGCACCCAAGAAGGCCGTACATAATAATGGAAATGTACGGCTACATAAGCTAGTTTGATGCTACACCCTTCTGGACTACATTTTTGAACGTTGCACAACATGAGCTGAAATAATGACAATGACGGTGCAGTTTTGACAAAAAATACAATTTATTATTCTGCTCACAGTATGACCCTCTGCTGACTTTACATGGCTACTGTCTGTAAAAAAGTACAACACACAGTAGCAGTTACTTATTGCTACGGACTAAATAAAAAATATGCCGATAAGAATGATTCGATATAGGAGGTAATTTATATTGATAAATAATAAGGTACGTTATGCATGTATAAAAACAGAAAATTGAACTGACCATATTCGCTGATGGTGGAAGAAAACTAATTTTGAGTCAAAATCTATTGTGTATTCAACAGTATAAATGCTTGAAAAGGAAAATCTGTTAGACCAAACCACACACATGCATGAAAAGAAGTGGTGGTGGGAAGGAGCTGCTATCATACTGTTTCATCATCATCATCATCATCAATGATTTCATGTAACGGTGAAGGAGACTTTAAAAGATTCCACCCCCCAAAAATAACAAAATTTTAGTAGACAAACAGATTATTATCAGATTTGTAATTTCGTCCTGCCCCCAACTAGTCACTACCAATTTTCCGGGCTTATCTCTTCCATCCACGCTCGATCATAAAAATAAAAGTATTTAATTTACGAATTCGTCCCAAACCGTTTATTTTGCTACAGAGAACTACGTAGCTAAACAAAATAACAATCTGTTTTTCTTGTTTCGATTGTTCCCCTTGCTATCCGAAAAGCTAAAGGTTCAAACTCCAAACATGTAAAAAGCTGAAAACAGAAAAGTTGTTTTGGCACAAAAATATAAAAAGACCTTTTTACTAAAATATTTAGACTAAAATATTTTACCCAAAATTTAGATGGCAATGCGTATTTATGATAACAAATGAGAAATAAGGGAGGTAAAACTTTTAAAATTTGTTTAGTGTGATTTAAAGTTATAGAAAATAAAAGTGTAGAAACAAAGTATGCTAATAATAATAATTACTTCAAAAGAACTTTTGTATTTTATTGTAAATTATAAAAGTATTTTAGTTGTGAGTTGTGACGTTTATTTGCTTCACTGACTGCCCTATATTAAATGCTCTCGTAGTCAAGTGTTCCGCTTTTGCCCAATAATAGGTAGTCTAGTTGTAAAAGTCAGATTTAAAAATAAACAGAAATATCGAACTATAGAGGTAGTAGTATCGAGTTGTAAAAATGACGACATGTTTTTAGGCCTACCTATTATTATATTTATAGCGTTAGTATGAACAAACAGGACATATATGCATTATTACAATCTTCTTGTAATTTTGCTAGATAACTGCCAATTTTAAATTTCTGACGTCACACAACAGGAAAGTCAAAAATTGAAGTGTATAATTGAGTTTTATGTCTTTTTTTGCTTGTTATTTAAACAAGCTGTTTAGTACAGCAGCAGCGCCAGTTTCCTGAATCGTTTCTTATTATACTATACAGCCAGCAAGCAGTTGATATACTTGACATGAAATTTCAGTTCCAACTTCCCTTTCAGAAAAGTTATTTCTAAAATGTATACTTCTTATTGCTAACTTCTCAGAAATACTAACTTATTGTACTTATTGTAAGAATTATAATATACCAACCCGCTCACACTGATGACCTTTTAAAGTTTGTTGCATATAAACTATACATTTTATAAAAATTATACATCATCGGAGCAAACCTTTTCCTATAATACATACGCGAGCTGAGCACCTCATCGCACACGTCCATGTATCCTTCAACTTTGCAAGCATTGCGATATTGTGCAAAAATATGTAATGTATATGTATTGTATTTTTCTTTCATTTGCCATCGATTTCAGTCTGACATGTAAATCTACAATAATAAAATCGGTAAAAACACGTTTCTTACAAAATTAAAGGGAAGCTAACAACAGTATGAAAAGGATAGTTCGTTTAAAAATAAATATATACATCTGGTAAACGAATTACAGTGTTTGGCAGTTTTAAAGACTGATAGGTATATGGAGAATAGGAAAAAATCAAGGCTACGTAGTAGCAATAATAAGCTGCCTATCAAGCAGCTACTAGTTTCAGAATCATAAGTTGTATTGCAGCGTTTAAAAAGGGAAGGATGGATAACTGCAAGAGTAGTTGAAGTCAATCAGTATCAATTCTACCTGCTTATAACATTCACCATTTTATAATTCAGTGGCAGTTTACACTGAAATTTTCGAAATTTGCTTAAACCGCTGTGAGCATTTCATTTGTGAGCTGTGATAGTAATGTACACGAGTATTTGTGTTTGTTGTCAGACTATACATTTTCAACAGCAAAGATTATTAAACAGAATATGGAATAGATTATAGAGGACAAACCTATTTCTTTTTTGTGTTGCTGTATATAAACATGTTGAAGTACCAAAGCTAAAAAAAAGTTTTTGTAGTTACGAAACTATTGCTTAAATTATTCCTTTGATTTTCCTGTGTCTTTCTGTTTGTGTGTTTCGTTGGTTGAGGTAGACTTACTCACATTCAAAAGCACCAAAAGAGCTTTGCTCTCACAGCACGACATCAAAATGATGTGGAAGTCATTTTTCCGTGTCCAAAACTTTTTCTCCTCCTTTCTCGCCGTTCCAATTGTATTCGACAAAGACTCTGAAACTTTCCAAGTAACACCGTGCAACACGCCGTGGAGAAAGATCAAACGATTCTTTTTGACAAATTTATGCTTGTTTGTAATTTGGGGAATAAGCGTTTATCGTCTATTACACCAACTGCTGACATCAGTTCGTGATGAGAATTTTACTGTACTCGATGTCGTCATCATTTCCATTGCCCTGGCCTTTTGTACGGAAGGATTGGCTCATATTTGGACATTTCATCTTAATGCTGGGGACATTTGCTACATTTTAACGCAAACTCTTCGTCTTTCCAAGGTCTGCTCTTTGCCGCAACAACTCAAGGCCTGGAAGAAGAGACTGTCTATTGTGTCTACAACAGGTAGTATCGTTAACGGTAAGTGGATCATTGCTACAAAGTTCTACATATATTGCTACAAAATGTGCATCTCTTCCTGTAGTGGAATAAGGTTATTACACCAAAATCGAAACTATATCCGTATCCTTTGTAATGAAGAAAAACATTCTGAATCGGCACTTCTCTGGTAATGTAAACATTTTCTTTTCTACAGCCACCTAGCTGTAAGATGATGCTGTACAGATATACGCAATATGGCAGTTTTGGTCGGGATCGTGAACATATGTTACGATTATATGTAGCCTTAAATATTTATACCCCACTGGAGAGAGGGGAAGTTATAGACCTCCCGGCTATTTGCCTTTATTTTATTTACACTATTTCACAGCCTCTCTTACTGTTTGTTACCCTGTTTGCTCATTTTCAGGAGAAGAGTCTAATTCCTCAAACAAGTTCCCACTTCCTCAAGTGCAACTGCAACTACGCCAGCCAGATTTTTCTCTAAAATCTCTTTTACAATGGGAAAATCAAGTACTATCTTTCAAACATACGTTCCTTTCATCTAGGTTCAATCTAACGAGAGAGGAATTTATTATGTATTCAATAGCGTTAGGCTTCAACGGAGTGCCTCTAGTATGCTTTCTAGCTCCGTTGATGACCTCGTCCGACCCGGCAAGCTATTTGATGAAGAAAATCATATTCCGTAAATCACCCATTATTGCCATGATGTCAGCCAGTTTTTTCCAAGGCATAACAGCTTTCTATACAAGTCTATTATCGCTTAATCTCATCCTTATATGCTTAACCATAGTTTGTGAAATCAGTGCCATGTTTTGTACTTCGTATCCTGCCGCAAAAAAAGTGAAAAACATTCGCCGAAGTGGTGTGACCGCCAAGAGCAGTAGTGACAATGGAAGTGTAAATGTAGCCAGTACTACAAGTCATGCGAATAATAACACTACCATAAGTGAAAGTGACGCTATTTTAGCTGGCGCGGAAGGAAAAGCTGATAACACGGAAAAATCCGGCGAAAGCTCAAAATCCAGTCGTTCCTGTGGTGGAGTGCGGCCCGAAATACGAATTGACAATTATGATAAAAGCAAGGTTTTTACTGTACGACGTAGTGAGAAAATGAAAAAAGATGTGAGGGGAACCGAGCATCTATCTCCACGTTTGCCAAGTCAGCATAAGCTCAAATTTTTATGTTCACTGAGGCAAAAGAAAAGGCCGGAGTCACAAAACTCGAAAAGTGTAAACCTCAACATGTCACCGTCATCGTTGTCGCTGGAAGACCAGCCTTCCCTACTCCAGGTGTTATCTTATTCCAAACTGGATAATCAACACCAACTTTCATCTCCTGCCTCTGCGGTGCATCTTCAACCAACTTTTAGCTATGCCTCAACAACTTATGTAATAGCGTCCGGTGGAAATAGACACTCTGTCAGTAATAACACGCCCTCCCATACTATACTCCCAAACGATCCGTCTTCTAGCAGCTCCGGCAACCTCGTCGTTCCTGCTACGTCCATGCTAATGATGAAAATTATCGAGGAGCTGGGCCCTATAGTCACTGTAAAACCGCCACCTCCTTCTTCGTTACCTGGTGTAAAGAAACTTTTGTGCCCAACCCCAGTCCACCGTATGAAGTCTTCCAATGAGGTTTTATTCGTAAAAAGTTATCAACTTTATCTTCAAACAAAACTTCTCGTCCTTTTCATCAACTCTGCCATGTTTTATTACTTTCCCGTCGTCATCTCCGTTGGAATGATTCTAACAACTTTGTCGGCTTATGCCACCGTCAAATTACACAGCTTCCTACCCCTTCCCCTTCGACTATCCATTTTACTGATTGGGCTGACCATTGCCACGGTCATGTGGCTACTCATGATGGAAGCGACAGAGATCACCAAGCACTCGGACGAATTTCTCAGATACTGGAAGAAAAAACTTAAAAGGAAGTTCACTAGAACACAACTTCGTACCTGTCAAAGACTGTGTTTTCAAATAGGACCTTTTGTTGACTTTAAAAAGGATACCATTTTCGGGGTTTTCTCTACCATCCAGAATTACACTGTAAACCTAGCTGTGATTCAACTAGTTTGAGAACTAAAAGTAGCGACCGGAAACTAGGTCATAGTAAATATAACATGGAATTATGTACCTTTCGTTAGTACACTTTCTTCCAAAACTTGATCCTCTTATGAATGGAGTATATATGTGCACACACACAGGCGATAACAAAGTTGCTCTTAAAATAAGTATCATAATATGGTATCTTAATCTTACTAGATGGCATAAACGACTACGTAAACATTCCTACGGAGAAATGATGTTGAATGCCAACAAACTCAAGGATTTGCAGACAGAAAAAATAGCATGTCACCTTTTAACACGCCTTTCCTCTCCGGAATTTATTAACAAACTGTATAACCCATACCGCACTGACATTGAAGTTAACTCACAGACTCACAGAGCAGACAAACTTAAACACATTGAACACAGGTATATATATTGTGTGAATGAATGAATAAACAATATACAAAAAGATTCAAATTACACAAATTTAGTCAGGATGTGTTCTTTATAATATAAAAGCAAAAACACTTTCCTCGTTGACGACCCAAATTGAGCCGTACCAAAATAAAACTTTCAAGTATTTGTAACAATGTTTGGCTTAAAGCAAAAACACTTTCCTCGTTGACGACCCAAATTGAGCCGTACCAAAATAAAACTTTCAAGTATTTGTAACAATGTTTGGCTAACCCATTAAACCCCTTAAAGAAAGCTTGAAGAAAGAATGGGAACGTTGAGTGCAAATTAAGAGTGACTCGAATTCAATTGCCTACTTAACCTTACTTATAGTTTAAGTGTAGTATAATGTGTGAGGTATGTGCTCAGAAGAAAGCGAGGAAGTACCAAGTTCACAAAAACATTTTCACTTGTCTACAGGCCATGTTCATTCTGTTTCATTTTCATACGATTGCTCTAGACCCTTTGTGGTATCCACCCACACACAGCCTCATGTCTGAATATACCTAATTAGGTAAAAAAAACTAAATATGAGGACTCACTAGAGAACAATCTTTAGGATCAGCATTTCGCCTTTTTCTTCTTGCCACTTAAATACCGTGCAACCGTGGTATACAATAGGAATTGTACTTTTTCTTCGTGCAGCTCCAGAGTGTATAAGTTAGCAGAGCATAAAATTACAAGTGACAATTAAAACAAAAAACACTCCAGTTTTTTATATCTCAGTTGTACAGGCTTAATTAACGAATTTTAACCTTTTATGCTACTTTCAATAAAAAAATATACAATTCAGCAATAGCTGCTATTATGATCTAAAGTACAATACAACGGTATTTGTATATATTCAAGTGCGTTAATGAAATGTCTAGATTTAGACTCCCATTTAATTGAATACAAACAACAGAAAGGGATGGAAAATGGAATTAAAGTCAATGCGATGAAAGGATTAAAAGCTCATTTTTGTAATCTCTCTTTAGAGTCCACCAAACAGTGGCCGTGGTCGTTTTCTTCGTTGCCAGAAGCCCATTCGCAAGCAACTAAATAAAAGAGTTGACAGTCAATGACGTTGGAAACAAGACCTACCGTTGCCAATTTTATTAGAATAAAACAGAGCTGCCGTGTTTGTCGTCAAACACAACGGATACTGTGTGAGAGAAAAACCTAAGGCTTCAATTATTTTAAATGGACATTCAAGGTTTTCCCAATTACAGCACGAAAGTGTAATACAATACCAAATAAAGTGTGTGAGGCGTTCCTTGTAATAAATACATAAGTAAAGAAGTTCTCTTAATTCGCATTGACTGTGGTGGGGCAGCAACGGTTAGAGTGCTATAGTGGAAATTATTTTAAACACGGAACATGAAAAAGTACTTTTCTGCTGGCAGCTACCATACTACTTATTACTACTAGTGCTACTGAATTTCCTATTTTATTTTAATTTAACCGGAAGTTGTTTATATTAAATATGTTTTGTAGGTAAAGCATTATTAACCAAAAAAGCCACATGTTGTTGCTTTTTAAAACGGACGACCTGCGCATAATACATCGTGCTTTCTCCAACTCAAAGCCGCACAGTATTTCATATCTTTGTGTACAAGTTAGTGGTTTTCTAGCATCCTGAAAACAAAATACAAAAG
>JAHZNB010000297.1:0-11729 GCA_027744295.1 Callyntrura guangdongensis | reverse complement strand
TCAGAAAGCAAAACAAAAAATGGTGTTACCAAAAAAATACTAAAAGATAAAAGAGTACACAATCGGGGTAAGACGATGAAGAAAAGAAAGCTTTTGTTGCACTGTTTTATGTATGTTTACTAAATAAGGTGATAGGATGCACGAAGAATAAATAAAGCAGAAAAAGAAATTCTGGTTCAGTATTGTTTTTCAAAGGAAAAATTCTATATTCTATTTTTTTCCTCTCTCCTAACTTACACCTGACTTCACAAAATGAAAGAAAATAATAAATTTACATGCGAAATGTACAACCAGCAGGAAAAAAAACCGTTGTTTTTTTGTTCCGGGCAACTCGACCCAAAAAAGGGGCTGTTTTGTGGTTGTCGTGTATTTGATAACGTACCAGGTTTAGAATTGATGGATTTTCTAGTACAAACGTACTTTTTTCTATCCAGACGTATTCCAGAGTTGGGCTACGTGTGCAATTCTACTTTTACCTTTTTCGTTCTCAAAGTGAAAGCTTTCAGGTTATTTCCTCTTTTTTTAACTCGCCACTTTTCCCCTTTCTCGTTGACACTCGAAGCATATGTCGTTGTTGTTGTCGACAGGCCACGGTCAACCAAAGTCATTCACCCTTTTCCATAACAAGCAGATATTATGCAGATATTTTTAACTGTTTTCTCTCATCACACAACTGTGCAAGCTGTCTTGGCTACATCCCACACCAGAGGGGTTTTTCTTTTGGAAAAAAGCTTACTTTCTTTGATAACAGGATTACAACTTTGAACTCAACTTTACTAATACTGCTAATGTAAGTGGAAAAAGATTTAAGAGTAATCATATAATAATCATGACATAGATGGATGGAAAAGCACACAGGAAACATTATTAAACATATTCTACACGTATTCAGATACGTATAATAATAAGCTGAGAAAATGTGTGTGATAGGTTCCTGTTTTTTCGTGGAAGAGGAGCTCTCATGGTAAAAGCTCCGATTCTTTAGAATAACCCTTCAAGAGGATTTAGAAAGGCTTGGCTTGAACATCATAGAAGCTTGTATTGCATATTGTGCATTGGTAATAGAAGGTAATTATTTACTACAAAATGCTGTCAAAGGGAGGTTGACTGAAATTAGCAATTAAGCTCTTTATAAATAAAAAGTAATGATAGATAAAATATCCAGGATAATGTAAATGAAAAATATATAAAAAAAATAACCTCTTCTGCTATCTTTCAAAAATTGAAAAGGTTGTAGATTCTACAAAACCCTTGGACATATTTGAAAGTTTTTAAATGGGTATAAATAGAACCAAATTATTATTGTTAATATATAGCACTAGTTGTGTTTTCAATAAATGTTCATGAAATATATGGAAATGAACAATACATGACGAAATAATTCAAAGTACTCTAAAAATAGGTATCATACCGAGATAGCATATCTATGTAGAAATCAAGAGCGCAGCTAGCTCAAGAATTTGGGGGAGGCACAACCTAAAAATTTTTAACGAGGATGGGTGTTCGCGAGGAGCGCGAAAAAAAACCTTTCCTTTTAGATTTTGTGTATCAATTTACAATTACTCTAGGGTCAGATTATCATCAACGAAAATACTTGTGCAATCTACTTACAATGTACTAAACAAAAGTTTAAGAAAACATTTTCGACGTCTCAATTCAACACCCATCACACTACAGTGTAAACCATCGCGTAAACTAATCTAACTATTAACTGCAACTACAAAAAACTATTCAACTGCATAAACATAAATGTTTAAATGTTTTTACTGTTAAAAATTCTCACCAAAATACACGGGTTTCTCATGTTGTCCCGTTTTTTTCTCCTAAATAACGCTTCAGTTGTTGCATTAGTCTGGCTAATAATTTTTCCGCCTTGGTTAAATCATACTGAACGTAATTTAAAATTTCCTTTTTTAATATCCCTTTCAATTTCCTTTCGTTTTTTTCCACATTGTCGTCGTAAACAAGTCACTTAAGACTTATCCCCATAACAACAATATAATAGAATCTTGCACATCACAACTGTATTTCTTGTCGGTGAAATAGCAACGGAAATTGTATTATACTTTTCTTTGTATTCCTTTCAGATTCTTTACTCACATTATCCGGCCAGCTTTTTCAAAACCAGGAATATGTGTAGGCATTCAGAAATTACAACAGAAACTTCTATAGCAGTTTATTCAGTTTACTGGAGCATGGTACAGTCTTGTATATTAGCAACTAGTAGATTTTGTGCTCTTGCACATAAGCACCAGTACTGTCAGGCAATAAAATGTCGTATGCCACGGCGAAAAAAAAACATTTTTTTCTCTCGTTGTTGTTGTCGTTATTTACGTTGCTTTAACACATTTCCTTACTTTTTATTATTCTTTTTCCACCCACCATCTTGTACACCACTTTCCTAGAATATATGGTTCAAGGCACTCAATAGTAAACCCTTTCTCGGTCTCTATACACTTTACTTCCTACCGTAAATAAACTGGATTTCTCTCTCTCTTGACACCCAGGAAGAATCTGCTGAGAATTACTCAATTTTCCACTCTCTTTCACTTTTCTCAAAGATGTTTATACTTTCACCTCGCATTACACTACGGTTACCGTCATCGTCTATCTTACCTTAACAAAATCCCTACCTGTAGTCAAAGAATAAGACTTTTTTCAAGAAAAAAAAAGAAAATATCCGGAAAAAATATAAGGCTTTCCCTCTCTTTCGCTTTGCTACGACACTAGCAAATAATAACTCTTTGTGTGTCATGACAGGAATTAGTATTGACAGTTGACTCCGCTGGGAGATCGACGAAGATGACGGGGAATATAAAGATATATACTAACTGGAAGATTCATGACTCTGAAAAGGTAAGTAGATTTTTGTATACACACAAAAATTGTACTGCTGGAGTAGGTTACTTACTACATAGCAGCGTTGTCAATTGTGTGTGTGTTTTATTTTGCTTTTCTCTTTTTTATTCTTTTCACATTTTTCATTCGATTCCATTTCACTTTGTTCACAACACCACAAGTGATCCTCGGGTGGGTGGATGTGTTTTATTTATTTTTGTATGATTGCTCAGCGCCCGTTGCCAGGTCGCTTTCGCCTTTCTTTCTTTCTGTTGTTCACAGGCATCTCCTCCACGTATTTTATTTCTTTTGTGCTTCATTTCTATTCTTGTCTAGATGAATAAAGAAAGACTGTATGCATATCCGAGTGCGAGGAAATCGGGGAAAATATTTCTTTTATTCATCTTTGGTCTAAACATTTTTTCAAAGGAAATCAATTGAAAAGTAAAAACAGATAAAGATGTAGACCAACAAAAGAGAAAAGCAAGGTAGGTTGGTTTGCTGGTGTCTATTCATTGTAAGATTTTAAATAAATGGCAAGGTTGAATAAACGGTTGTGTGAATAGACATTGAAGCATACATCATAAAATTGAATGAGCTAGTTTTTTAACGACCGTCCCACGGAAGTCGGAAGAAGCAGACATTCTCTATTAGCCACAATTTTATACCATTTGGCACCATTACCATTGTATTTTATAAACATCTTATGCATGATATGATCTGAAATAATTATTGACTACTTTATTTTACCGTTTCAACGAACTATCTGCACTCATTTTCTCGTGTTATGCAGTACATAATACATACGCAGTCACGTTGATTAGTTTATTGAGGAATTAACACGCCAAGAAGAAAATAACTTTAAATTGTGATTTGATTATTTAAGAAGATAGAGCATCGTTGAAGTAAAAAAAACTTATTAAAATCGAAGCTAGGAGTTAAGTTAGTTGAAGGAAAATAAATTATTCATTTCCTCATTCTGTTTCATGTTGATATCCAGACGGTACCTTCAGGTTTGAATTGATATACTCCTCAGATTTTTTAATGCACATAATATTGCATAATACATTCGATGGCAGATATAGAAATTGAGAAACGGAAAATCTTCAATACTTGACACTGGTTACAGAAAAAAATCAGCCTGATTTACTTATTGATGGCATTAAATTTTGTTAGCGCTGTAACATTTTTATAAAATTCAGCAATTGTATAAGAATTTATCCTTTGTTAAATTAGACAAGAATATAAATATCTACCAGCTTATTCATATGTGGGTACGGATAAATGTGAAGAAAAGAGCTCTATAAATAACAACATGTATGCACATAAAACAGAAATTATTATTTCGATTTCTTCTCTTTTTGAGTCACGCTCAGACCACAAGACGACAACGCTGTATTTTTTCCCCTTATGTTCCGAACCAATTTGTTTGCACCCGATTATTTTTTATAACTTGTGAACCTATTTGAACGTATTAATACTGCATCGTNGTGAACCTATTTGAACGTATTAATACTGCATCGTACCTTCAAGCCATTTTAAATTCCCTCTCCCTATGCCCAAAATTATATCTCTGTCAAGCTACAGAAGTATTGCTACTTGTTGAAATGCCGTCAGGCAGTAGTCACCGTTCAGCAAACTGACTTATTTCTGCGGTGGTGGTGGTGGTACCTCTGGATGCATTCAGCTAGGCCGAGATAATTACAAAATTAAGCGCTAGACCACAAGTATCCCGAAATCCACACAAATAATGATACCAATTCGGATTTGCATACTACACGGCTTCTTATAATCTTTCTAGGACAAAATACTCTCTCTCTCTCTCCAGCAGACAGCAGACGATTATTATTCAATCCTCTCACTACTTTCAGCGAAACCAATATGTGCTATCACTACTTCACGCAAAATGCAGCGCAGACTAAGAATTATTACAGGTAATCAATTTCCCATTATTACTTAGATTGCTTTAATTCCACAGCAAGAAATTTCCATTTCCCCTCTTATCAGTATAAATTACGATACGCATATCCACGTAATAGCTATTTTATTATGTGAAAACCCTTCAATTTCGTTACTGTAAAAAATGAAGTCGATGTTCTTCTCGACTACTTGGCTCTGTCTCGCATCAATACACATATAACTGAAAAAAGTATTTGCGGAAAGACGCAAACCAGACAAGAAATGGTTCTTTTGTTGACTTCTGCTTGTATTTTTATTTTCCACACGGTCGCTGGCATTCAACTTTATTATTATTATGATCAAATCAAGTATAGTAGTCTGCCTCTGCCTGCCTACCTGCCTGTTTCGGTAATTATTTCTAATTACCTTACCCGCTCATCAGTGTCATCACATATCATCCCAAGACACACAAATAGAAGAAGCTGGAATTATCAGGATAATTACAGTCACAGAAAACAGCAAAAGTTCAAAATATGGAGAGGACAGAGAGCAGGAGCAGAAGCAGCAGCCAAGACAACATAATAATTTCTAGTTTTTTTCTCTTAACTTTTATGGTAATTTCGTAGGTTGTACGTACAGCGAGGGAAACCGAAAGAGAAGAAAAAACAATAAAAAACAAATAGCTAAAGTTATTGCTTTGACGAACGTACGCGTTGTTGATTGTTGTACACAACACGAAAAAATTATTAAATGAATGAAATGACGATGAGGATAATGAAGATTAAGTGGGCTTTTTGTAGAGGTTGTCTGTTAGTAAAATCTACATTGCCGTAAAATTTTTGTAATAAACTTCTTGTCGAAATTTACTCCACTCATTGGAAGACAGATCAGCAGTGGTGATAATAGATACCGTATAACCTTTAAATGTGTCCTGGTCGGAAACATAATGAGTAAAAAATATGAAATAATTTGGAAACAACACACCTTTCAGAGGGTAGCACTAGTTTTCCAAACACTTAAATGAAATCTGCCACCGAAATAGTGTCCACTTAAAATTAGGTGGCACTTGAACGCCTGTCATTAGAATATATGAGAATTGGTATTCAAAATCTTGTAGTATAGATTCCGTAAAACCTTTAAATGTGTCCTGGTTCAAAACATAATGAATAAAAAATATGAAATAATTTGGAAACAACACACCTTTCAGAGGGTAGCACTAGTTTTCCAAACACTTAAATGAAATCTGCCACCAAAATAGTGTCCACTTAAAATTAGGTGGCACTTAAACGCCTGTCATTAGAATATATGAGAATGGTATTCAAAATCTTGTAGATGCCACCTTCTTCGTCGAATTTGAAGAGACAATGTTTGGTTGCCGATGTATATTTTCTTAAAGGATCACTGAAAGTTTTACGACAGCGAGTGCTTTAACAGTGTGTCTAGTCGGAAATTATGAACCTAATTATTTTTTATGAAATTTAAATGATTATCTCTATTAAAGTTACTGTTAAGAACTACTTGCACTTCCACTCGATGACGAGGCCGTGTTGCTGTTACTGCTACTGGCGGCATTAAATTGATGCTGCTGTTGATGAGCATGATGGTGTTGTTGATTATTTATTTAAGAAATTAAGAAAAGTTTTACGGGTGTATACGACGGTTAATCATAATATTAATAAAAATAATAAAGTGTTAAGAAAACAAAGCAGCATCGAAAAACAATAGCAAAAGCAACACAGTCCATAAAACAATATCAACTAATCAATCAACTTTAAATTGACGATTTTGTCAGGGTGTAATTTTAAAAACAATAAAATCAAATTATTCTTCTGTCTGGCTCCCAGACTAATGGATCTCCTTGTTTTTTTTCAACGTTACTTCATCAGCCAACTTTTACTTTGTCGATAGGGGTCGTTCATACTAATTCAATGACTTTGTTCGGCCAGATCTCTCTCTAAAATTGCTAACGTTTTACTAAAACTTGTACATGACGGCGTCGCCCCTTTCTATTTTCTGGTCGTCTTGTCATCTTAACAAATTTTGTCAAACATCTTGCACGTACAACCCCTTCAACATTTTCTCTCCTTGTCAATCGCATTTCCAGCTTCTTTTTTTAATTAGCGAAAAAAACTGTCCAGTTTCTACGAAGAATAATAACCCGCTAATTTATCCCTTCAATGGTTGACAATGAATGAATGAAAACCCGAAACGAAACACATCTCTTCTTACAAACAAAAAAAGGCATTCAATTCATTTTCCTTTTCGCGCCATTGCCACTTAACCCTTGCAGCCTTATAACATTTTTTCACCATTACCATTCAAACAAAAAAAAACATGAATGAACATTTTTTTATTCTTTTCCTTCTACACCACCGACTCTTTTTCACGAATGAATGGATCCCTGAAAAATGAATGGACGATCACCCTCTGCAGCATCATTAACGCTATTGCGTTTTTTTCTACGGCAGCAGCAGCGCCAGCGCATATGGCATCCAGCTTGGTTTATGGCTCTCTCTCTTCATCTTATCACTCTTTTCTTTCGCTGCGTTGTTCAATTTTTTTCTCTGCTTGTTCTCTCTCTCTCGAGAAATTATTCAATCATTCGCATCATCATCATCATCATCACCAGCATCCCGAAGAAAGCTAAAGCCATTCCAATAAAAAAAATGCTCAGCATCATCATCAGTGCCATTGCTGCAGCGAAACAAGCGCTGCAGAAGAATAATATAATATGTTCGTATGAAGATAACAAACGTTTTTTGTTTGATGGTTCGTTATGCACGTACATATCTCTTTCTGTACGCCATACGCACGTTCAAGATGTCGTTGTAAAATTCACGATGATGATCATCATCATCCTCTTCTTCATCCACCGTTCAAGATGCGATGGTCAAGTAAAGTAACTAAACGTGTAGATATTCTAATGTCCATACATCATCCATCCTCTCGCTGGTCGTCAACGAACAAGACCGGACCGACCTTATAACATGAAGTTGATGATGATAATCAACAGAACGAATTGAATATCTGTTACGTTTACACGTTTATTATAAGCCGTACTCAATATTATATTCATCTATAGTTGCTATATTGTCCCAAGGAGATAGTAGGTACAGACTTTCTGCATGTTATATAGTGATGGTGGTGGTGTATGTCATATCATCAGCATAAAAACAGGTTTCTAATCTTCTCTCGTGAGCGAGCAAAAATCTTTTGTAACTTCAAGCTGACTACGACCAAGACGATGATGATGATGAGGATGATGACGATGACGAAGAAGATTCATTCAACATACACACAGCATTATCATCATCATCATCATCATCATCACCACAACCATCACTACTGCTTGATTATTCTTCTTCTGCGGTGGTGGTGGATTGGATGGATGAATTAAGATTACAACGATATTTTATTGAAGATGCAACCATGTTCATAGAGTGATCATGAAGGTGATGATGATGATGAAGAAGAAGAGATGTGTGTATACTTATGTCTATGGGTATACCTATATGCACTTTTGTATGTACCTGCTCGAGGATGATGATAAGAAGAAGAGAATGAGAGAAGGAAAAAATAAATAAATTGTTGAATGAAAATGTAAAAATGTAGAAGATGCGCACTACTTCATTACATTTCACATTTTCTTCTGCTGCTGCGTATACAATCTCTGGGGCTGGCTGTCATGCTGGTATAGATATTCGATTGGATTTTGCTGACTGGGGCATACATGTACACGGTGAATATTTTGTTGTAATAATAGCTGTTTGATAAGTAGAGAGAGAGAACAATCTGGACTCTGGACATGAGCAACTCTTAACTCTCATCAATACCATCATTACTATCATCACCAGCAAACAAATGAATGGGTACAAGAGAAGAATGGACAGGAGATACCAGATAGGAAAAAGATGTGTTGATTATGTATTTGAGCAAGAATAACATCAACTACCAAAGAAAGTTTCAGGAGGCAGCAATGGTATTGAAATGAAAGCTTTTATTTAAAAACGAAACAATCTAGTAAAGTAATCTGTCAATAAGCTTGTATTTTTGGTTGGTTGCTGTAGGTATGTATTACTAAATGGGAGGATGATGGAAATGTAACGGAAACAATAACTGATTGCGTAATGGAATCATATAGACATTGAAACAAAATAGTGAATATGAAAACAACGTTATTTTCTAGAAATGTATTACCGCAGCCGCAGTGACATTTGTACATTAGAAATTAATGACGGATATAAATATTGTATCAATCGATTATTACTATATATATTACACTTCACTTCTATTTCCTCGAGTTTCGTGTGATTACCTTACTTACAAAGTGCAAGGAGAGGAAGGAATCAGAGTAAAGTGTTAAGAAGAATTTTTTTGCCCTTCATATCTATTGCTTCACGCCGTTTGAAATTTTGTTTTAAACTGCTTAATGTAGTGTGCTCAAAGATGCATATTGACACCAATGTCACAATGAAATTGTAGTGACCACAAAAAAGGCTGGTTCAGATATTTTATGCACAAATTTTAACACATTTCTTGAATTTTGTACTGACGAAGAATTTAAAATAAATTGGTAAACTTTGCAAATAAATTTCAGCATATTTTTTTTACGCTAAAATGAGTTACTCATTCAAGCTTTTAATAAAACATCGTTTTAAAACTTATTCTGGTTTTTAGAACACGAGCGAAAAATGGGTCTCGTGTTACTTTATATTAATATTTCTTCCTCCCCATTTTGCCACGAATCGTCACCAGCTCTTTTTCACTTGATTTTAAATAATTTCTAGTATGATTTTTTTTAGCATGCTTACATTTCTCCCTGTTGTCCGTCCCGTACACATATTATCCCTCTAATACACATACTTTACAGCAAAATTGCGTTTTTTTCTTGTCTATTGTACCCTCCTCCTCCTAGTGTAGTGTCCTATTTCGCCATTCTCTCATATTCCACGCTCTCTGCCTATTAAGTTTGGTAAAAACCAACGCAAAGCTGATGATGCTATCGTAAGTAATCTTATCACGATCTTCTTGCCTTGAGGAAGAAACAGTGAGCATGGGGATGGTAACGACGACGACAACGTTGGAGAAGAATAGAAAAGAAACTGCAAATCTACATACTTTCTTGATGGTTTGATGCTTACATTAATTTTTTTGCAGAGTCAGCATTTTGAGTAGTCCGCACAGCAGAAGCAGCGAGGAGTAACATTAAAGGTACATGAAAATTGAGGAGGACAGCGTGCTAGGCAGTGGTGGAGAGTGACGGGAGAAACGAGAAAAACATGAGTATTAGTGACGGCAAAAGCATGCAGCAGCGTGCACGTTATGACTTTCAAGAAGAAAAAAATCATAAAAATGAAAAAAATACGTATCCAGCAGTACAGCACAAGGTGCAACATAAATAAAAGAGGACGTCGTTGCTGTTTCTTGCTGGATGGCTGGAAAGAGAAAGAGAGAGAGGAAACCTTAGAGAGTTTGATGTCAGAAAAAGAAGCGGAATATAGCTCTCTAGATGAACAAAAGTGAACATATTTTTTTGTACCACTCATTTAAAATTGTAAACAAGAAAGCGTTCCCTGGTGCCAGATGAGCATCAAGAAAGTTTACCATCAGTTACCAGGTTGTAATAACCATCTGTGATTTACTCTACATCTATCAAATTATGATATACATCATTGTGTCGTTCAAATTAGCCAAAAAAATCCAGGTTGTTTTTTAATTCATTTATAACCTTACTAAATTTTTATTTCCTTCATTCAACAACTACCACCTCAAAATCCCTGCCTATTCACCTCATTTATGTTTTTTCTCTCTCCTGAAGCCCACGGCTTTCCCTTTACCTGTCATCTTTCATTTTTCCAGCGAAAAAATGAAAACAGCGACATCCACGTCACGTCGTGGTGTATAAATGTGAAAATACACATCTGTTCACTTTCCAAAGAAGCAGCAATACAGCAACAACAAAAAAATCAAACCAGATTGAACATGATGCTCGTTCCAGTAAAACATATCATGTAGAGAGCTACTCTCCGACTCTCAAGCAGTTTCTCTGGTGTCGTGGAATTGTCTATTTATTTGTGTCTTGATGTGTATATGTAATACTACTCCCCCAAGAAACTGTCGTACGTCGTACGTCCCAGGGTAACATGCGTTAGCCTTACAAGTCAGAGAATACTTTTATTTTATTCGGAATTTGGATTCTCTTTAGGTACTTTTTTACAGTATCCAAGATTCTCAGGTGGCCCCATCATCCACTAAACTTTGTCAGCAATACAGCAACAACAAAAAAATCAAACCAGATTGAACATGATGCTCGTTCCAGTAAAACATATCATGTAGAGAGCTACTCTCAGACTCTCAAGCAGTTTCTCTGGTGTCGTGGAATTGTCTATTTATTTGTATCTTGATGTGTATGTACTACTGCTCCCCAAGAAACTGTCGTACGTCGTATGTCCCAGGGTAACGTGAGTTAGCCTTACAAGTCAGAGAATATTTTTATTTTATTCGGAATTTGGATTCTCTTTAGGTACTTTTTTACAGTATCCAAGATTCTCAGGTGGCCCCATCATCCACTAAACTTTGCTCTTTTGCGTCACCGACTCTTCAATAGACGCCACATTTAATTAAAAATATTTCCCTTTTACCGTTTTTTCTCACGATCAATCTTTTCCTTTCCCAGGGAAATTTTCCCGTCTTAATATATTTTGGCAGCATCACCTTCTTATCAACGAAAACGTCTCTTTATAGAAATAAAGATAAAATCATAATCACGAGAATGAACAAGATGTTCGTCTTGATCATTATTGACTGGGAAGCGAGTATTTATCTGCGTACTTCTCTTTCTTTTTATTTTACACCGCTCAATTATTTAATTCTCCCTCTCTCTCTCTTTATCTGTGTAGCGTTTCAGGATTTTCCAGCTTGAATGATCCCCTGTGGATATTATTCCACACATTCCTGCTTTCCTCATTTTTATCTAAAAAAAATATGTATAT
>JAHZNB010000296.1:0-14011 GCA_027744295.1 Callyntrura guangdongensis | reverse complement strand
AAGCACGATAACTTTTGAAGGAAAAGAAATTTTGAAATTCTGTTTTCGCCAATCGATAGGTATGGTCAATAGCTCGGATGAGTTCGAAGATGAGCATTTGGGGTGAAACCCTTGGGGTCAAATGGGGGGTCAAACCTTAAAACTAAATTGTCTGACTTTAACGCTAATGTTGAATAGAGTGCCTACATTACAGTTTACAAAAGTTAATTTCTGTCGTGCTTGTAAAAACTCCAAGAAATACCTGCTTGATTTCCTTGGTACTCTACTATTCACTCTATTCAATAGTCTAATTTTAACCGTTTTGTTACTTTTGCCAATTGTTTTGCACTCTTAAACAATCAGGGAAAACGATTTTTTTCGTGTGGGTTATTTTGCACTGGCGTATGTTCAGCAAGAAAATATCTTATCGTCTTCCTCCACTTTATGTGCACTTTTATCAGGCATCATGCTACACTACCGACGAATCTCTCCCCTCATTTTTTCTGTACCGCGGTTTTGTGTTTGTGGGTACACTTTATCTTGTCTTCCACTATTGACTGACTTGCTTTCATTTCAATTCAGTGATATTGCTGTTTGGTTGTTGGCTGTGAACAACGTATGAAACATTCAGGCATATTCTCTTTGAGCAAGTTGTCGATTTTGCATTGTTGTTGCTGTTCGTCCTCTTCCTCCTGTAAAACTGCTGCACTGTACGGTGATAGCTGTTGAAACATAAAATGAATTTGTAAAATGTTTCTACTTGGTCTTCTTCCCGTGTTTACAACCAAGATAACAGATAACAGTTTCAATCTCTTTCTTGATATGTTCTCATGTCCGTAGTCTATGCAAGATATGTGGTTCGTTATTATCAGTACCACACTTGACGGCGTTCCCTTTTGCTTTCTCTACAAACCGAGAAAAGGGGGGCAGAGGACCATTCCAGGGAGGAAGAGAAACGTAATAGAAAATAAAATGAAAGGAGGAAACCCTGCAATGAAGCGGTAATAAACATTCATTTGGTAATGGATTGACGCGTTTTGCTCTTTTCCTTTCTCTTGCTCCTTTCTCTTTCTTGGTGGTATTCAAATGAAATAAGTTTAGTTGGAAAGCGTGCTTTCTATTTACATTTTCCTTAACTTCTATTTTTTGCCCATGTTGCTGTCGACGGGAAAGAAGAAAATTGTGTGTAAGAAGGAAATTCATAAACAAAATTTAATTTCAGGTTTGCGTGAGTGCATTTACATACGCGCTAGTTTTTAAGGAGTATTTCTCGTTTAGAGGTTCCAAAATGAAAGGAAACTTTTGTATTTCTTATTCTGTAAATACTTGGTACTGGTGAAAGTAATGCGTAGAAGTAAGTTGTTGAATGGGAAGGATGGATGAAAGGAAATTTGATTTAATTTCAACGCGCACACATATGTACAAACACACAGTCATAACTTTAAAACAGATTCTACGTCCATTTCCTAATTTTTCTCTCTCTTTTGTCCGTTGGGTAATTTACTTGTTTAGAATTTGGATGAGTAGTAGAGATACAAAGGCTTGCACGGTCCTAGTCACGAGGCGGAAATAAAAGAAATGTAGTGCTGGTTATAGAGTTGCCTACAGAAATTGCATTTTCTGAATCTCGCAATGAAAATTACGGACGTTTGGATTCTTTTCCTTTTCATCTGAAGAGCATTGCATGCATGTATGATAGGTGGAAGGACTCAAAGAAAGGGCAATTTTCCTTTTATATCAGGTCTACACACATGAATTTTCAACCAGATTTGATTACAGAACAGAGTGGAGAGAAGAAGGAAGTAGTTTTGTATAATATCCTGGGTTGACCCTTATTAGCTTTGTTTGAAAGTTACGTAACACTTACAACACTGCTGCCACCCACGTTCATTCTCGCTGATTTCATGTAAAACTAAATTGTTTTTATGGGAGCACCGCTAACAACATTAGGTGGCTTCAGGGGTACATTTGTATAAACAGGCGTTTTCCTGGGTACGATAGAGGACATCCTGGCCTGGCTAATATTCAAATATCCAGAAAGTACAGCCCCAAAACGAATTGTTTATGAGAAGACGATTTTGAAAGGATCGTTTATTGCATCAAAGTAAATTGGGTTGTTCCTTTTTAAAAGAGACTGTACAATTTTGTGTACCAACCGGGGAATTTATTTTTGTCCCTGGGGTGTATTTGAAAAAGTACAAATATTACGGTAACGAATGCGTGATCAGTATTTTTACAGGTGAGGTGGTACGATCGTGAGAGGTGAATGCGGATTTGCTGGAATTGATCGTTTTCCAAGCAAGTGCCTCAATACGTGTTCGTCGGGCAATACGTGTGACTAGAATTTAAAAATTTTATGGGAAAAATTCTGCTAGCACATTGCCAGATTGGTATGAATAATTTGTTGTCCGGCTGTATGGAAGTTTTGTAATGCGGGCTTGGAGACCACACCGGTAGTTGTTATTCTTGTTATTCTTCTAATAAGCTGTAATATGTATGACATTAGAAAAGATGAAAAAATGGGAGGGAAGGAAGAAATAATACAAGATGCCTTTTGAAGAATACCATAAGACGACCATGTTCTCTTTTTTCTTAAAAAAAATTATACGATGGATATTGCCATCTTTAAATAGTAAATATTTAATGTGAGGTTGAAATCCAGCTGGTGTATCGACTACGATTCAGGAAAAGGGTCTCAATCTTCTAGATGATAATGTCGTGTCTTGATTGTGTACAAGAACGGTTGCCAGCAGCCAGCGCATTATATCGAGATATAGACTAGTGAACACACTAGAAGAGAAAATTACTACTTTTTTACTCTCATTTTATTCGCAGTTGAGGGCATTACACTTCCGGAGAGAGAGAAAGTAGAGCAAACCTGTAAAAATCAAGGAGAGCACGTCCATTATTTGTTTACTGGGCAGTACAGCATCAAATGTAGCAGGGGGGAATAATACTTGTCCAAGTAGCTTCTCCACAATTTTCACTGTTTGAGTCCTGTAGTATTACTACCGGTAGCAGAAACCTGGTCACTTCTTTCGGACAAGGAGTTTACAAGATCAACAGCAACAATACAAAGGCGATGAGCTGCACACATGGTGATATGTATTTATTACGGGCCTTTTTCTACATTTTCATTCCTATCAGCAGCAATGAAAACGATGTTTTTCGTTCAGAATTACATACATAAAGAATGAGCAAGGGGGAAACGGAACGAAGCAAGTTCTCTTGTCAGCAAGGTTGTATAAGGCAAAAGGTAAGCAAAATAATAAGCACGTAAGAATATCTGGAGAGAGCAAAGAAAAGAACTCTTCTTGTATCTCGAGAAACTCTCCAGTGAGCCATACGACGGTGTCCGCCGTATTGCTAGGGTCCGTTGTCTTTCCAAAGAGTCCATTTCTCTCCTCTCTCTTGAAACCTTTCTCTTTGGACCGGTCCGTTGGTTTTCCCCAATTTTTAAAACTCGAGAAAAAAGTGAGTGAGGGTATCTACTCGACTTTGCGGGAAGTCAAGTACATAAAAAGAGAGTAGGATAAATTTTAGTAAAAGAATTTTCCTATTGGGTAGGTCCCACCAAGTGACGGAAGTACAGGAATGCTCTTTTTCGCTGTGTTTATCTTGAAGACTCAGGGGAGCTTGAGAGAAGAGAGCCTAGTAATATACGGGGATTCATTCAAACGAAGCACTTTTGTTTTCTCTTGGTTGTCCTGCCGCGCGACAAAGGCAAGCACACGGCCATGGCTAGAAGGAAAAGGAAATAATCAAGCTGTTTCTGGCAATATGCATTCATTCTACAGTCCAAGGAAGAAAGTGGCAGGAAAAATAAAGGAGAAAGTCTAGAGCCGGGATTCTACTCCCCACAGCCCTTTTTCGTGACAAGAGAAAGCCAGTGAAAGAAACAGAGAAAATGTCGAGTGTGTTTTTGTGAATGTAAGAAGGAAAAGAACATGCTATCGATCAACTGTCATTTTATACGCGTTTTTCTCTATTTTGCAAGCTTGTGTTCAAGGTGGTGGAACGACAACTTCAGCGGTGGAATGCACTGGGGATAGATATGGGTGCTAATCGAAAACAGGAGAAAGCTAGTCGGTTTATATACAGTTAAAGGTGTCTATTCTGGTCATTTTTTATGGCTATTGTTGCTAGTCTCCAGTTTTAAGGCGCTTTTTGGAATGAACGCTACATCTGCAGAAGTAATTCTGGAAGAAATACATTCATAGTGTAAGGAAACCAGGTTGTTGGATGGGGGTTTACTTTTAACTAAATTGGTCCTTGACGAAATCATGATGATGATCAGTTGTATGCATAGAAACTTTCTCGGTAGCTACATATGTTGTAATTTATGCGGAGTTGCTGGACAACTTATGAAACTGAACAGGTGAAAGTTAACTTCGGTTGTAGAAACGTCCATCATAAATGCTGCGATATCCATAAAAGTCTCATTCTTTTGCACTCTGATACCTTGAGAATATTAAAATTTCTTTGGTGAATCGTCCTAGTTGGGTCGATGCCACACGGAATAAGTAGTGGGGCTCTGAAAGTAGGTAGGTATCTTTGTTCGAAAAAACGTTTTCGTTTTTCGTGTGTATGATAAAAGAGGCGAAAAATAAGAACACATGTATGACAGGCTTTTAGTTGAATTGCCTTCTACACTTACTATATAACACTACAACTGTTTTCTTACCCAAAACTTATACGATAAAAAAATAATTTATTAAAGTGAATGCACTGGTGTTTTTAAAAAGTGGAAACCAATGTGGATTACCATATGTCACTATCCTCTTGAATGTCGACAAGAATCTTAATTAAACATATGTAGTGTTTAAACATAAAACCCACATGAAATGGCAAATTATTGAACATCTTTCTGTATATGTATTTTGGAATATAATTTCATTTTTATACTGAAAGTTCATGCTATTTTCATTAAAATATCAGTAACCATGTCAACAATTAAAAGACGGTTGTCTGTAGACAGTACAGAGTTCTGCTTAAGAAGACCCATAAAGTAGGTTTTATACATATGTAGGTACATGTGTAGGTAGGTGTTTACGTTTGTTGCGTATCCATTTTCGTTCCCTCCCCAACTAATACCCACCCACTCACACAAGTCATACACCGCGAATGGAGAAAGCTATGTTTAAATTTTTCCTGGACTGTGTAGGTTTTGCGTAGGTATTTCACAATATTGCCCAAATAGGGTTGTGGTTGGTTGCTGCGACACTAGTCATCCTACATCCCGTGGACATGTTTACGAGTAATTTGATTTCGTGAGAAAAAAAGGACTAGTGGATACATACACACACTTGAAGGCAAAAAGGAAAAAAGACAAAACAGTAAAAGGCATTTACGCTCCGCTATGAAGACATTTGCCATTTTTCATTTCCTATCACTTCTTCCATAATCCGGATTTTACGACCGATAACCGGACGTAAGGCACCAATAATTCTCTTCCCCATGGCTGACATGTTCTGTTTTTAATGTTTCAGCAGCAGTCCTTTATTTTTCCGTTCAATCTGTTAAAAAAAGGTTCATTCCCAGTGATTAGTGTGACTGCCTGGTAATGTCGAATAGCATGTATATTACTGGTGTATTACTTCTAATTTCCACCGGCATGTCTTGTCTATGTTTTTGGTAAGTATATAGAGACAGATCTGAGAAACTGACCGGGCGAAAATCTTGTGGATTATTGTTCACCTTTTTTCTATTGAAAGCTGAACATGAATTTCTCACTTCGAACAGCAAATATGTGTGATGATGACGATGCAGTTTTTGTTATGGCGATGTTTTATTTTCGTATGATTTTACTTGGATATATATATACAAGCTCTTATTGTAGTTTTATAGCTGCACGAGCGGTTAGAGGTTTTTAAGGCAATCTCGCTCGCTGACTTGCTACTTTTGGAAGCTGCTTGAACTTAAACCAAACGTGTCTGGGATTACACGGGGAAAATCTGGGATGTTTTTTCTATAAAGCTAAGCACTCGTGTGCTTTCCCTTTAGCATGTAACTTCCTCGCGTTGTTTGGTGGGTATATATGTTCATTCACGCTGGTATTTTGCAAGGAAAGTTGCACATTTTTTCCTGTGGTTTGGCGTTGGCATGTGTCTTGCATTATAATTGGCTGGTTGATCTCTCTCCCAGAGAGAAAGCACTCAACACAAGTTTGTATGGTGGTACGACAATTTTTTCTCTCTTTTTCTCTCTCCCCCTCTCAGAGGATGTTTTTGGAGAGAATGGTGTTAGTGAGAGCAATACCACTAATGGGAAAATGAGAGGGAAAACAGCAACAACTGTGAGAAACAGTTGCACGGGTCATTATATAAATAGCTGTTATTGTGTTGCTGCCACAGTGGTTTTGGGCGAGGAAGGCGAACAATTTCCAAAGTGACATCAAAAGATAATGAGGAAGGAGCAGAGAAAAGTTGAGAACTGAAAAGTTTTTAAGGAGGAAGATGATGATAATGAGGGAGTGTTTTTTACTGGAATGTTGTTTTGGGAAGATGACGGTACTAGTGCGACTGTATAGGATAATAATAGTATATTGTCTTAATGTAGGCCTTGGGCATTAATTTAAAAATTCACGCGACGACAACCAAAAACGTCTTATCGTTTTTTAGTGGGGAATATCCTTTGGAAGTGGCGACTACGGTGGTGGTGGTAAGGTAATGAACTTTCTGTGAGAAAGTAGAGTATTCTAAGGAATAGGGTAAAAGCGCATTTGTGCGGTTACAGCACTCATTTGTAAAATATTCAGGTCGACAGTTTATGGTTTTGAGAAGAGGGAGTTGAGTCACCACTTTAAGAGACATGAAGGCTTATATACGATTGCAGGCATTTTGTTTACCTTCGGAGACATGGGTAATCTGGGGGATCAGCAGAAAAAGTGGTGTCGTGTGTTTTTCTACCCATTTCGGGTGTAATAACGGGGAGTAGATGGATATTACACCAGGAAACTTTAATTAGTGTTGTAACTGTCCATATGGAAACTGAAGAGGGAATCGTATAAGGGGCACATGTGTGACAGATGGTGTTGTGTTTTACACGAGGCGGAGTTGTAGTTGCATTGTAAATGTATTTGAAATAATATGGTTGTTGTATAAATAGCACGAAGCACAAAAGTGTTTCGCATACAGAAGTTCGATTATACTTGTGTTCAGAAAAGCTGAATTAGCCACAACAACAAAGCAGAGGACATAAATTTTATCCCATCTTCTCTATATATCTTTATGGGACATCGCATCTGACCAACCGTAGAAAGGAGATGGTCCATTCCAAAAAAGGAAGCAATTCCAAAGTTTGATTTATATCGATTCCGCCGAGGATAAACATATAAAAGGGGAAAATACAGCTAAGGTACGATTTTTAGCACAAAGTCTAGTTTTAAACATGCGTACAGTCAATATTAAGTAAGCTTTTTAAGGCCGACCACTACACATATACTCCTATTTCATAAACAGTACGTAGGAAAGGAAGTCTGATTTTTATGCGATATTGCTTATATGGCGGCAGAACAAAGGAAGGATAGAGAGGTTAGGAGGAGTTAAGGTGATACATGGAAAGATGATATACCTACGCAGTACGTAACTCTGCCTTGCCCTCTAAGCGTGGTTTAGTTATGTCATGAGTATTGTTATTGAAATGGGGCGATGTGAGACCACACATATCTTGCCTTGCATTTTGCAGATGCTATCACAACACCGTGTAGTGCACATTTCAAAATGTTCTGTACAGTACACCGTGTATGGGAATGTTGCTGCACGGAGATGTGTTTGAACACGTTTGAACGTTGTAATTTACAGAAAGCAGCGCATGATTAGTCACAGAACACCCCTTATCAATAAAAAACACTTCTGACAGAACTAAACTACGTCTAAACTGGGAACAACAGTAATGTGGACTTCTTAAGTCGTCAATTTAATAAGAAAATTGATAAATTGAATTTTGTTACCCTGGAATAATTATGTTTATTGGCGATTGTTTATTGGTTTATTTTAATATTGGAAATTCTCGTAAAATCCGGAAGCAGTATCACGTAATATATCATTTATCTGGTTCTCCCCAACGCCCACGTGAAAGGGAAAACGAACGTCGAGTAGGTAAAGTAGCGTGTATTTGTCTATAGTTTCTTGTTTATTTAAACTTGTGATTATTTCAGTTTGAGTTGAAGAGTTGCTATGAAATGAAACCAAAATATAATCAAATGGTAACGGTAGTTGAATGTGAGAGTTTTGAGATTACTATTCCTACTGGGCAAAATGATAGTTTCGTTTGGTAATGGTAGGTTCAGTCTGCAGTAACTGCCAGAGTTTTATGTCCTGTCAACAACACTGAGTGCTCATCTATTTCGAAAAGAAGAGAAAAAGATCGTTCAGTTTCACAGATGATTTTCACCCACGTCACAAGTCTAGATTCGCGAAAAGGTGTGCCCATAGTACGAACGCTTTCGTTGCTAAATTAGGTTTTCGTTTAAAAATGTCGCATTCAGTGACCATAGGAGCAGAAGGCGGCAAATTTCAATTCGGTAGCGGAACATGTTTTCTTACAGATAGTTTCTCAACAACAGGGACAGAAATAAAGATCACCGTACTACCTAAATGCGAAAACTCTAGACCCCAAGAGGTCGTGATAGGATTCTTGGACCGTGCCATTAATAATAATAAAAATACGTCGTGTGATTCGTCCAGAGAAAGATAAAACGAAGGGAAAATAGCAAGACATATTTCACAAAGGAAAGGAGAAAACCTGTGTTGCTATTCAAATCGGGGAACAGAAGCAAAAAGCGCAAAATAACGGTGGCGTTGTGTTTTGCAACTGGTCCGTAAATTGTACCCCGTCGTCTAACACGTATCTTTATTCGGAGAAATTTTGTGTTTTGTATGATGAAGTCGTAAGTTTTATCTGATGGAAACATTCATATGGTTTGTTTCCCTATCACTGGAAACGAACTGCTAGAATAGAAACGGATGTACATATTTTTTATTTGACGGCGTGTTCGTCGTAGTATAAGGCTTTTTATATAAGAGTAATATAAAAACGAAACTGCACATCATCGCTCCAAAATGGTATTGTCCCGTTACAATTTCCTGTTTTGTATTCCAAGATTGTTTCGCACATTTCTCGGCATCCATGTGAAAGAAATGGCGGAAAATGTCAAGTCATCCAGACACGACACGATCGTCTTCAAGTCGCATATAGATACTGTAGTGACATTCATAAGGTACGCTTGTCTGCTGCTACAGAGATATCCAACACTACAAAGTTTTCTATTGTAATGTCACTTCTACTGATTCACTTTATGACCGTGTCCGTGTTGCCCCAAACAGATATTAAATGCAGAAAATATTTAGGCATCGTTTTGATCAATGAATGAGTGTACATTGATACAAACGAACCCCACGGAATACTTTTATATTACGGATTATTAAAACACCATTGTCTGCATGGCCGGTTTTGATGTTTGCATTTTCATTTATAAAAGTTGACAACAATGCAATTTTGTGGGCGTGGGCGGGCGCATCAGTGGTGTGTGGTCTATGGAGTACGGTTTAGGTTTATATGATAGACACGAGAGTAGAATTTACATTGATGCTGATACATTGATTGATGCGGTTTTTCTTGGAATGGTAGGGGTGCTGCGAAAGCTGTGAAGCTTTTAAGTATTGTCACTTCCTCAGGTCGTGTAGTCTAGCATACCCGTATACATGGAAGCCGGGCGAGAAGATGCCCGGCATATTATACTGACGTGGCAAAATAACAAATATTTTTGTTGATGAAATAAAAATAGCGCATACTAAAAACGTTGCTACGGTTTGCGAATGGGCTCCCAATTTGTAGCTTTCCAAAACGCAAACTACCTGTTTCCAAGTGGAAATTTGGAAGGTTACAAGTTGGGGCCCTTCGCAAACCATGGCAACGTTTTCACGTCAGTATAATATGCCGGGCATCTTCTTGCCCGGCTTCCATGTATACGGGTATGCTAGACGACACGACCTGAGGATGTAACAATTAACAATATATAATAGGTAGGTAATAATGAATGATGGCGTTGACATGAGCATTTTATTATTTTTCTATCAAACAAAATCATACGTATCTCGCTGCGTTATAAGGTTTTCCCGATATTCCTTCTCATAATGTTACATACTAAACAGACGTGAATCAAGGTATATAGATTAACTATTAAAATTCGCAAGCCTTCGACTATGCTACCTTTGAGTAAAGGCGTGGTTTATCTTTCCCACTGACATTTGGTATGCATCTTTTTGCCCGGCTTCCATGTATACGGGTATGCTAGACGACACGACCTGAGGATGTAACAATTAATAATATATATAGGTAGGTAATAATGAATGACGGCGTTGACATGAACATTTTATTATTATTTTTCTATCAAACAAAATCTTATGTAAAGAATCGGGTACTAAATATGTATATAGACCGTATCTCGCTGCGTTATAAGATTTTCCCGATATTCCTTCTCATAATGTTACATACTAAACAGACGTTAATCAAGGTATATAGATTAACTAGTAAAATTCACAAGCCTTCGACAATGCTACCTTTGAGTAAAGGCGTGGTTTGTCTTTCCCACTGACATTTGGTACTGAGGTGAGACTCGCATGTCTCTGCTTATACATAGGAAACAATGAGAGCATTGAGTGTAAAGAGGTGCATGAAGATTGTTGCAAAGTGTGGAGCGTCAACGCTCATTATATAGAGATAGATATACATACATGTAAGGTAACGCTTAAGATAATTTTTTTTAATTGCGTGGCATTCAAAAAGTTCTGAAGACGTTTCTTGGAAAGTGTAAATTTCTGTGTTGTGCTGACGTCTGATAACAACTCTCAACCATATTTTTAAAATTTAACTTAAGATTTTAGTTAAAGTTTGGCATGTTTTTCCCAAACTGCCAAAAATAATGGCTTATATTACCTTAATGGAAATTAAATTACCACATTAATGATTGTTGCAAAGTGTGGAGCGTCAACGCTCATTATATAGAGATAGATATACATGTAAGGTAACGCTTAAGATAATTTTTTTGAACTGCGTGGCATTCAAAAAGTTCTGAAGACGTTTTTTGGAAAGTGTAAATTTCTGTGTTGTGCTGACGTCTGATAACAACTCTCAACCATATTTTAAATTTTTTTATTCATTCATTCATTTTATATTCAAAATTTAACTTAAGATTTTAGTTAAAGTTTGGCATGTTTTTCCCAAACTGCCAAAAATAATGGCTTATATTACCTTAATGGAAATTAAATTACCACATTAATTAATTAAATCAATCATAGTTTGTTGTTACATTACCTATGTATGAGATAGATAAGCCAACAATTATGTGATAAATTAACATACTAGTGCAATCACTAATTAATTTTTTTGGGTTTGTTTACTTGACTGTTTCTTGTGCGTCTTTAATACTGCCATTCCGTTAAATAATTAATAGTGAATGTAAAGGGAAAGATCTGACATCTGAAGTCAACGACCTTTCCACGTATTCCGTTAAAATAAATGACAGCTATAGTGGTAGTGTGGATAAGAGTTAAACTGTTCGGTAATGTACAACGATGAAACATTGAAGGTATCAAAAAAGAAAAGTTTTATAAGTTTCTTTTTCAGTTTCGAAGTATTACGTATGCAGCAGAGTAGTACCCATGCACAGGTTACATTTTCCTTCCATCACCGGATTATGATGATCCTTAAGTAATAAGAAACAAAGATGTTATTTTGGTTATGTGCGGCCTTAACTGAAGAATCTAACGAAACTCTTTAAGGTTGATTTCTTTTTCGTCATGCTCTCTCTCTGTAATTTTTCACCGTTACAGTTGAATTCTCACTCCAACGGTAGCAGAGCACAACAGTTCTCTAAAAACCTGTTTCATATGCTTGTAAGTGAACGTGAATACAGTTAGTAAGCGGGACCCAATATGCATTCCCCTCGGAATGAATATTGGGTCCGAGGGAAATGGATATTGGCTCCCTATTGCTAACTGGAAAAGCTTTCATCATTTTCTGTCCTGAGTTCAGTCAGGGTTGCATACTCGCTCTCGTATTTACATCACCATATTTTTTTTGCATACACAATTCCTACGTAAAAGTGAATCTACTACTAACGACACTAGAAGAGTAATTCTTTCTGAGCCTTTCTTTTGTTCCAAAGGAGCGGGAGCTCTTAGGGAATAAAAATGCATTATTGGGGAAGTATTAACTGGGGCGCGTACATGAAATAAAAGTACTGACAAGTAGAGTATTTGTGGTCAGACGATCGAAAAAGCTTCGAAACTAAGTTCAAATGGTCTTCACTTTCACGACAGACATTTATTTTGCAACGGCTTATACATAAACTACTGATAACTCAACTGAAGAATTTTTTCACATAGCGATTTTGAAAATTCTTGCTATTTTATTATATTTGCGTGTTATATTGCGACTTTCCAGTGGTTATCTTTGCATACTTGTACATGACTCTACTTGTGAGACTTATCTCTTATTCTTCTTTTATTCTTTCATTTTTGTGGAGAGGGAGGTGGTATACCTCCTAGGGAAATATATCGCTTACTCACCAGCTGCTAGTGCTTGCTAGGTACTCGGGTATCTCTAGACAAACCTATTTCACGACATTAGCACAGCAACATACGATAATGAAGATGAAACTGACGACGACGGTGTGAGGATGATCATTATTACTTGACGGTGCACCATATTTTTCATGTGTATGAAATAATATCACAGCTATTGTTATGCTACCACCGCCAGAAAGAGCATCATCTTAAGATAACGTTGCTCGCTCGCTTCCTACCTGTGCACTTCTTTCTACAGACTCTAGAGACGTAAAAATGTTTTTGTGATAATGGAAGCAGCAGGAGAAAAAGTTTTTTTTCTCGTTTCGTGTGTGTCTGTTTCTACAACGAAGAAGTCGTAAGAAGGATTTTGTGTATTCGTCATCGATGGCGCCGGGGGACTGGGGAAAAATAAGCACAACCATTACAAATGGCAGTAACGAGAATGAATGGAACACAGGAAACGTAACACCCGTAGTAGCAGCAGTAGTAATAGCTGCGGCTATAGAGCTTCTTTCCATTTTCTTCCCTTGCCTTTGTTTTCCATTGTTCTGCAGAAGAGTTAAAGTATTGATTGAAGAAAAGAGAGGGAGAGAGAAAACCACCACTAATGGTGGCGATATTATTACACGAGGCGTTATGATCAATATAGACAATAGTGGGTACAGGATCTCGGGGAAATATACAGTGACGTTGACTGATGCGGATAGATTATAGATACATGGAGTAATTCTTGAGATTACTATCGGGTACTCATGGTTTCTGATTAGATGGGATGATAGGGTATCGCTGTAGATAGAGAAAGTCAACTTATACTAGTTTGTGTCCTCGACGAGCCATGTGAAGGTAAAGCGTTTCTTTGTGGATAATATGAGAAATATAGTTTTCTTGAGGAAGACTAGTATTATAATACCGCGTGTGGGTATTACATAATATTTTTTGTTTTGCCAGACTCTTAGTGTTGTTAACTGTAATTGGAATTTCATGTTAGAGGCGTACTGGACAAGCTTCCTTCATTAATTTAGGAAGGAAGTGCTTCAGATGTAGAAAAATATAATATAAGTAACTTAACTTATACCTTATGTTACTTGAGACAACTGGAAAAGTTACGCGGGCGGGGAAAAGTTACTTGTAGATTTGCGGGTTAAATAGAAATTCGAGCAGTGTGGTAATGGTTGATGCTCACATTTTTTAGATTTTCAAAAAATCTATTGCAATTCGTATTTAGCGGAACAAAAGAGGTGTCTGACGATTTGTTGTTGAAACAATATACTTTTCTCCGTTCCAGTACCTACCTAGGTATGTAAGTTTATTTTAAACATTGTGTTGCATTATTTACGTCGAACCCATCGACTTTTTGTCCAAATTGAGATCTTTTCTGACTGACTGAAACGTTTGAATTGAGAGAAAGACAGGTTGATTATAAGCTCAGAGAGAAGGCCGGTAATATCGACAATCTGAAA